>JAJMDO010000151.1:11328-49255 GCA_030573635.1 Blastobotrys ciferrii
AAAAAAAAAAAAAAAAAAGCCGGGACGGATGACTAAGCCGGCATTAAATTTTCATACGCGTACTTTTTGGTTGGCCCGAACAATCAGTCATAAGAGGTCTACATATATATCGACTCAGTCACCCACTTTTTTTTTTTATTTTTCACCAAACAAATACTTAACCCACAACACACTTTAAAAAATGTCTGAAGAAAACAACTCTGCTGCGAACCCTGGCGCTGCTGTCAGATCTAACCCATATGGACCAAACCCACAGGACTTTCTGAGTAATGTCGGCAACTTTCAGCTGATTGAGTCTACTCTGAGAGAGGGTGAGCAGTTTGCCAATGCATTTTTTGACACCGAAAAGAAGATTGAAATTGCAAAGGCTCTGGACGAGTTTGGTGTCGACTACATTGAATTGACCTCTCCAGCTGCTTCCGAACAGTCTCGTAAGGATTGCGAAGCCATCTGCAAGCTCGGTCTCAAGGCCAAGATTTTGACTCATATTCGATGCCATATGGATGATGCTAAGCTAGCGGTTGCTACTGGTGTCGACGGTGTCGATGTTGTTATTGGTACCTCTCAGTTCTTGAGACAGTACTCTCACGGTAAGGACATGAACTACATTGCCAAGTCCGCTGTTGAAGTCATTGAATATGTTAAGTCCCACAACATTGAAATTAGATTCTCCTCTGAAGACTCCTTCCGCTCTGACCTTGTTGACTTGTTGAACATTTACCGTACTGTTGATAAGATTGGTGTCAACAGAGTCGGTATTGCGGACACTGTTGGCTGTGCCAACCCAAGACAAGTTTACGAACTTGTTAGAACCCTCAAAAGCATTGTGTCTTGTGACATCGAATGCCATTTCCACAATGATACCGGTTGCGCTATTGCCAATGCCTACACTGCTTTGGAAGCTGGTGCTAACTTGATTGATGTTTCTGTTTTGGGTATCGGTGAGAGAAACGGCATTACTCCATTGGGCGGTTTGATGGCTAGAATGATTGCTGCTGACCGTGACTATGTCATGTCCAAGTACAACTTAACTAAGCTCAGAGACCTCGAGAACCTGGTTGCTGAGGCTGTTCAAGTCAACATTCCATTCAACAACCCAATTACTGGTTTCTGTGCCTTCACCCACAAGGCTGGTATCCATGCCAAGGCTATTTTGGCAAACCCATCTACCTACGAGATCCTGTCTCCTAGCGATTTCGGTCTGACCAGATACATCCACTTTGCCAATCGTCTGACTGGTTGGAATGCCATCAAGTCGCGTGTTGAGCAACTCAACCTTCCTTTGACTGATGACCAGTGCAAGGAGGTTACTAACAAAATCAAGGCTCTTGGTGATATAAGGTCACTCAACATTGATGACGTTGATTCCGTCATCAGAGAGTTCCATGCTGAGGTCAACCCTGAAGCTGGTGCCACTGACGGTGAGCCGGCCTCCAAGAAGCAAAAGACTGAAGAAAATGGCAATTAGAATGTAGCCTGAAAAGCTTTATCTATATATTATTCGACCTCCATCATTAAATTAGTGGTATCATAGGTTCCAGACACATGACCAATATATATGGTTTCCTTGTGGACATGCCTCCTAATCACCAGGGTTGACTTTGCCGAGTTTTGTATGAAGTGTGGCTTATCGTCAGCACTACCATTCCTTTCACTTAGAATGCGAGCTACATGAACTAGTTTCGTTGGGACAAGCCCAGGGTGAGATGGATGTAGAAAGGTATTCTGTGGAGTAGAACTATTTTTTTCGTTTTTCTTTTTCTTCTTCTGGACAATTATGGACAACTAAACTTAATTATAAGCATTCATTGTCCAGGCTGAAACAGTGTCGATATGCGTAAATATGGTACCGGGTAAATTTGATCACGGCGTTGATTTCGATCGCCTCCTTGGGACTTTACAATGTACGAGACTCCTGTTGTTGATATCCCTTAAACGAGAGAGACATGACAGGAAAAGAGGCAATTTTCCGTAAGTGGTATTAAATGAGACGGTATGTGAGTTCTAACGATTGTGTGAATTTAGGCTCTGCGGAAATGTCCCTTGTACAGTTGTACATTGCGACAGAGATTGGCCGGGAGGTTGTCTCTTCGCTTGGGGAGCTCGGCAATATCCAGTTTCGAGATTTGAACTCCAAGGTCAACGCGTTCCAGCGGAGTTTTGTCAAGGAGCTTCGAAGGTTGGACAATGTTGAGCGACAAATTCGATATTTTGGCGGGCAATTAGAGTCCCAAGGGATAATGGCAAAGCCTTCCTACGATCTGGGACAGGGGGCTGCACGTGCTAGCGAAATTGATGAGCTTGTAGATCGACTACAGACGTTTGAGGAGCGAGTTTCGCAGCTCAATGAATCGAAGCAAACTCTTTTGGAAAGACAGATGCAGCTGAAGGAGCTGAGACAAGTGTTGATTGGCTTTGGTAACATGCTTACTCAGGCTCAATCGAACCCCAACTTGTTGTCCGAAGCTACACGCAGAGACTCAACAGAAGAAGCCCCACTTCTGGCTGCCACTGATGATGCTGAACGGGGAGAACAGCGTAGTGCTGAGCAGAATGCACTTCGAAATGTTGACTTTGTTGCCGGTGTGGTTGACAGCGAAAAGGTATCAGCGTTGGCTAGGATTTTGTGGAGAGCTCTTAGAGGCAATTTATACATGAACCAGGTACAATTGGAGGAGCCAATCTATGACCCTAAGTCCAAGACAATGATTAACAAGACAATTTTCGTTGTGTTTACTCATGGTCAAGAGTTGACGGGCAAGGTCAGAAAGATTTCAGAAGCCCTTGATGCAAGCTTGTATGAAGTTGATGCAGATCCAATCATTCGCCGTGAACACATTGAGGATGTTAATAAACAATTGGACGATATTGGTGAAGTCTTGAGCAACACCAACTCCACGTTGAGAACTGAGCTGGATTTCATTGCTAGCAGAATCTCCACTTGGTCGGTGATGATTTCAAAGGAAAAGGCAATCCATGAAGCATTGAACATGTTCATTTATGATCCCAATAGAAAGTGCTTGATTGCTGAAGGGTGGATTCCTACCGATGAAATTGCCAGGGTCCAGGACACACTTCGAAACATCACAGAAAGTGCTGGTGTCGATGTTCCATCTATTCTCAATGTATTGAACACCAACAAGACTCCACCTACGTTCCATCGCACCAACAAAATTACCGATGCTTTCCAAAACATTGTTGATGCCTATGCCGTTGCTACTTACCGTGAGGTAAACCCGGCGCTTCCCACTGTCATCACCTTCCCTTTCATGTTTGCTATCATGTTTGGTGATCTGGGACATGGGTTTATTTTGTTTTTGGCAGCGTTGACTTTGGTTTTGAATGAGTCCAAGATTGGCCGAATGAAGCGGGATGAGATCTTTGACATGGCATATTCTGGTAGATATGTGTTGTTGTTCATGGGTGCATTTTCCATGTACACAGGCTTCTTGTACAACGATATCTTTTCCCAGTCCATGACTTTGTTCAAATCCGGATGGGAATGGCCACATTCTTGGAAGGTTGGAGAGACTATTACGGCCAAACAAATTGGTGTGTATCCAATTGGGTTGGATCCAGCATGGCATGGAGCTGAAAATAATCTCTTGTTTACCAATTCGTACAAAATGAAACTGTCCATTTTGATGGGACACATCCACATGACCTACAGTTTCATCTTTTCGTTGGTTAATTACAAGTTCTTCAACACACCCGTGGACATCTGGGGTAACTTTGTGCCGGGCCTTCTGTTTATGCAAGGCATTTTTGGATACCTCTCGCTATCCATCATCTACAAGTGGAGTGTTGATTGGTTGAAGAATGGATGGCAACCACCTGGATTGTTGAACATGCTGATCAATATGTTCCTTTCTCCAGGTACAATTGATGAACCAATGTATCGCGGACAGGCTACCATCCAGGTTATTCTGGTTCTTGTCGCTCTAATCTGCGTCCCATGGTTGCTTCTTGCGAAGCCATTGTACCTTCGCCGAGAAATTAACAAGAGAAAGCATCAATACGAACAACTTCCAAGCTCGGCTAATGAAACGGAAGATGCACTAGTGGGCCAGGATCAGGATGGAGAACATGGAGAAGCCGATGACGACGAAGAGGAGGGTCACGAAGAATCATTTGGTGATATTATGATTCATCAAGTCATCCATACAATCGAGTTCTGCTTGAACTGTATCTCTCATACCGCATCTTACCTTCGTCTATGGGCTCTTTCCCTTGCGCACGCTCAGTTGTCTAGCGTCTTGTGGTCCATGACCCTCGAAGGCGCCTTTGGGATGACCGGCACTACTGGCGTCCTCATGACCGTCTTCTTGTTCGGTCTCTGGTTTGTTTTGTCAGTTGTTATCCTTGTGGCCATGGAGGGTACCTCCGCAATGCTCCATTCCCTCCGTTTGCATTGGGTCGAATCCATGTCCAAATTCTATTATGGTGAGGGCAAGGCATATCGTCCTTTTTCCTTCAAGCTTCTTCTTGAAGACTCCCCTGCTTCTCAGTAGACCACTAGTAGTATAATAAATACAATTAATTCTCTTTATATCTTTGTAGCTATTAGGGAGTGAGCCAGGAGTCGCTTCGCGGATTGATCTTCAGATCGATTAGCCTTTTGGGGGCACGCCCCCAAACCCCCGTGGTCCGCTTTGCGGATTATGAGTAGTCGCTGGTTTCGCCAACGAAACAATAAAAGCCATCATTAACCAATTAGCTTTTTAGTCGGGGATTATGAGTACTTTTTGCTTCTTTTTCTCAAAAGGAGGATAAATAATCATCGCGAAAATTGATATTGTCCCAACGAGCTTTAGCGGCGATTCAGTACACCACGAAACGAAGATGGAGTCGTTTCTACAAGATCCTGTTGCTGATGATGTTATTATGAAGGAAGGAGATGCTCCAGTGGCAAAGTCTGAAGATGTAAAGATGGAGGCTGGGTCTAATGGAGTCGAGAATGGTGAACCTGATCCGACGGAGAGCCTACATCAGCTTGACATTTTGCCAATGGTATTAGAACTGCTGGATAAGGTAGCCAAAGGCCAGATAAGTGCAAAGGATGTTCATAATGAGGTAAGGAACTTTTAAATCTGTTGTTTTTGATGGATGCTAATTAACTCACAACCAGGCAGGATCAATTCGAGTGAAAATCTCAAAGGCAAAAAACAGTCTTAAGGAAATTGAAGGACTGGACGAAAGCATAGAAGAACGTAAACATACAATTGAAGGGCTTAAATATCAGATTTCCCGCAAAAGGTAAGAGCTTTAAACACTACAGGAGCAGGAAGCTTTATTTACAGATGGACTCCTTAAGAGCACGTTCTCAAACCCGTGGCCAATTTGGGATGGCCAATGGCTTCTGCAAAGCAGACCGGCACTATTTGTTTCTTTTTATAGGAAACAGATGTGCCCTGTACAGCCGTGGAGTTCTCGATGGAGAAAACCACTACTGGGTTAGGATTGCAGGGGCTAGCCCCCTGCACCCCCGTGACTCTGCGAGGCTTCAACGAATAGAAAGAAGAACACGCTACCCATAGAATCGAGCGAAGCGAGCCCAGGGAGTCTGGGGGCGTGCCCCAGAATACCACTACTGGGTTAGGATTGCAGGAAGCCAGCGACCACTCCTTGGTAGGTTCGGGTATTTGTAAATCAATGGCTTCCATGAAGTGGTACAACGGCGAACAAGTGAAAACACCGACATTTGTTTTCTTTTGTTGGAAAAGAAAGGGAACAATAGGGTCCTTTAACTGTTCCAGTTCCAATGTATACTAACAAGCAACAGGGAGCTTTTGAAGCAATTCCGCAACATCATGGAGGTAGAAGAAACGGAAGACCCGTCTGTTAAACCAGAGTTCGAAGTGTCAGAACCAGAACCGGAGCTTATGAACATCGAAAATTAATAAACCCGATCAGCCGCAAAAACTGGTCAAATCTACGCCACTAACCTTTTAGTATCTAAAGTGGACGGCAGCCAGCCCTCTTGGGACAACTTACCAGATTTCATGTCGATCCTCATTTCTTAAGGAACCAGCCAAATAGACTCGTCGGCTCCGGGGAAGCGGATCTAACGTACTATCAAAGCTAAAGTATATCGGAATGCATTACCTTACAATAAACCTAATTTGGAGTCGTGAGGACTCTTCTTTTTGTCTAACAAAGCTCTAGTTCTACAAATTTGCGTATACATACCATGCAGATAAGTCATTCTCGCCTTGGGGTCTCTCATTTAAGCATATTAGCAGTTTTCTTGGAGGCAAAGCCCAGCCCACACTCCCAGGATCGGCTTCGCCGAGATGCGGGTATATATAACTAAGCTCTGACACAAGAAGGTCTTACCAAGCTTGCTGAAAAGAACAAGTATATTAGCATTATTCTTGAGAGTAAAGCCTCCAGTGTCTTCGAAGATGGTGAACACTGCACCCCGAAACCTCGGCGAAGTAGACCCAGGAGGGTCTGGGAACATTCCCAAGAAAATGCATGGCTGCAAAAACCATGGATGTAAAGTCCTTCTGAGAGTTAGCTTCGCCGTGAGCTTGTATATAACGAAGCTCTAAATACCGCGCACGAACCTCGGCGAAACCGACCCAGGGGGTCTGGGGGCATGCCCCCAGAAAAACAATGCTGAGTAAAGAAAAGAAAAGAACTTCTATGAATCAGGTACAGTAGGTGTTAGATACGAAGCTGGGGACTTGATTTGCATGAGATTCGAGACATTATCTCATTTTCCAGCCACGTTGACGTGAGACATTATTACGTAAACGTCCCAACGAAAATGTGGAGCAAAGACAGGCCGACCGACCGGCGCTCCTATGACTTCATAACCTGCGGTACGGTGAAGTATAAGAAACAACGCTACGGAGCACGCTACGACTAGTTACCTACAACCACAACAACAGCACAAAAGCATGGCCCAAGTCAAGGCAAACTCTTCATCGGCTGGAGGCAGCGGGGACGGCAGCGGCGGTGGAGGTTCGCTGAACCTGACGCCGGCGTCCGAGAATGCAAAGGGGGGACTGAGCTCGACGATATCGCAGCACCTGAGCACACGAGCGTCTGTCGACTCGGACTCCGACTACCAGGGAAGCGCGACGACTCCGTCAGGAACTCCCTCGAGGCCGCTGAGCCGGACATCGTCGAGCATGTCCGGGGTGTCCACTATGGCGACGAAGGACGGCGTCGAGGGCCAACGGTTCAAGAAGTTCCACGAGCCCACGTCATACATGAACGACGACGAGAACATGGATCGAGAATCAATCACCAGCCAAAGCACGTGCAGCGGATACACCGAAGACAACACCCCGCCTCCCCCAAACATCCCCTCAGCGCCCCCAGTGACACTCAACGAAAAAATTCGTCTTCTGCGCACAGGATCTGTCTCCGGAAAAAAATGATCCCCTCCCTCCCTTTGTTTTGCTTGCATCCCTATCTATTTATTAGTAAATTACTCTCTTGCTTAGAACCTGTATTTATTATCTAACATTCAATCCCCTCAGGAACCATCCCATTAACCATCAACTACCAACCCATCCCGCCTCTTCCGCCGAGTTACCCAGATACCTGGCGATACTATAGGTGTGAAAATCAATCAACAAGTACAGTTTCTGGGGGGCACGCCCCCAGACCCCCTGGGCTCGCTTCGCGAGGTTTTGGGTAGTGTTCTTTTCTTTCTGCTCGCTGAAGCCTCGCAGAGCCACGGGGGTGCAGGGGGCTGGCCCCCTGCAAACCTATCCCAGGTATGATTTTCTGAGGCATGCCCCCAGACCCCTGGGCTCGCTTCGCCCGAGGCTATGGTAGTGTTCAATTCTTTTATTCGTTGAAGCCTCGCAGAGCCACGGGGGTACAGGGGACTGGCCCCCTGCAAACCTATTCCAGGTATGATTTTCTGGGGGCACGCCCCCAGACCCCCTGGGCTCGCTTCGCGAGGTTTTGGGTAGTGTTCTTTTCTTTCTGCTCGTTGAAGCCTCGCAGAGCGACGGGGGTGCAGGGGGCTGGCCCCCTGCAAACCTAACACAGAACTAGATTTCTGGAGGCACACCCCCAGTCCCTCTGAGTCCGCTTCGGGGAGATTTGGGCTGTGTTTTCTGTTTATGTTTCTGTTGTATATATTAGCTTGCACCATCTATATAGAAATTGAGCCCTTAGACTCCTTTATATAGTCGATTGTTTTCTGGGGACACACCCCAGACCCCCTGGGTCCGCTTTGCGGAGGTTCAGGCTGTGTTTTATGTTAAGGGTTGTTTATGTTTAACTGTGTTCAGGTCGATATGCGCCGTAGTGGGTGGATTGGTTTGTAGATATGTTGGAGGTTGTAGTAGCTGGTTAACTTTATTCTCGATGCAGTGGTGATTACATCTACAACATAACCACGTTATTCACAACCCCGCTTCCTACACCAATCTTAAAAATGCCGTTGGATAGCTTCAATTCTTTCTTCGATCGTAGAACCATTAATTGGTACAATCCAGACCTAGATCCGTAGCACTAAGTCACTAATCGCCTAAAATTCCTTCGATATAATCTTACTACATCCATGCACGGGGCGAGGTGGACCCTGTGGCCTTGTAAGGCTTCAACGAATAAACCTCTACCCATAGCCTTGAGCTAAATGAGCTCTAGCATGCCCCCAGAAAGCACTCCCATGGATTAGTATTGCAGGGGGCCAGCCCCCTGCACCCCCGTGGCTCTGCGAGGCTTCAACGAATAAAAGGAACAAACACTACCCATAGCCCCGAGCGAAGCGATCCCAGGGGGTCTGAGGGTGTGCCTCCAGAAAAACTACCACTGGGATAGGTTTGCAGGGGACCAGCCCCCTGCACCCCCGTCGCTCTGTGAGGCTTCAACGAGCAGAAAGAAAAGAACACTACCCAAAACCTCGCGAAGCGAGCCCTGGGGGTCTGGGGGTGTGCCCCCAGAAAACCTACGTCTGAGTTAGAATATGCAGGGGGCCAGCCCCCTGCACTCCCGTGGCTCTGCGAGGCTTCAACGAGCAGAAAGAAAAGAACACTACCCAAAACCTCGCGAAGCGAGCCCAGGGGGCCTGGGGGCGTGCCCCCAGAAAACCTATAGTTAGAATATGCAGGGGACAAGGCTTCAACGAATAGTAAGAATAGACCTTTACCCATAGCCTCGAGCGAAGCGAGCCCCTAGAAAACCGATAAATAGTTTAATTAATTTGAGTTGTTGTAAGTTAGTCAAGTGACGGGGAAGGGTTAGGGTTGTAGAGGTGAGAATGGGAGTAGCGGAGGAAGATGGTTTAGTTGTTGGGAGGGTGTGAAAATTTGAAGTTGAGCGACACTTTTTGTATAAGCAGACGGAAGGAATTGAAAATGTCTGTGCCCACCCTTGGCGATCTGACGAACATGCCGACACTGGCGAACCCCGGCGGGGGGAAGGCGCCGAGTGTGTGGACGACGAACCCGGTGCTGTCGTATGTGAACGACGTGTGGACTGCGGTTGCGAGTCGTCGTGCCGCCCTGGGCTTGACCAACCCGGGCACGATTGAGAACCTCAACAAGGAGACGTCCAAGGACGTGTTTCTGAACAACTACTTTTTCACCGGCCTGCGGGCGGACCTGTCCAAGAGCTTTTCCATGAACCCGGCCTTCCAGGTGTCGCACTCGTTTTCGCTGGGCTCGCCGGTGATGCCGCCCTACGGCTTTGCCGCCTTCTACGCCACCGACAACGTGCTGTTGCAGGGCAACATGGACTCTGATTACTCTCTCTCTGGGCGCGCGCACTTGCGTTGGGACTCGGCCAATGTGTCCAAGGCGAATCTGCAGTTTGCCGCCGGCCAGCCGCCGATGGTCCAGCTGGAGCACGACGTCCGGGGCCAGGACTTTACCCTCAACTTCAAGACCCTGAACCCCTCTGTTCTTGAGGGCGGCTTCACCGGCGTCGCCGTGGGGTCGATTCTGCAGAGCGTGTCCCGCAAGCTCGCATTGGGCTTGGAGACAGTGTACTCGTCGCAGGCCGTGCAGTATCCCCCCGACGTGGCCGTCAACTACATGGCGCGCTACGTGTCTGGCGACTGGGTCGCGTCCGCGCAGCTCCAGGCGCAGGGCAGCGTTCTGGCGTCCTTCTGGCGTCGGGTCTCCGAGCGGGTTGAGGCCGGTATCGAGACCTCGCTCGCCCTGGGCCCCTCGCAGCAGCAGATGATGATGATGGGCGGTGCAGCAGGTGGTCCTAAGATTGACGCTACCACCACCGTCGGAGCCAAGTACGAGTTCCGCCAGTCCGTCTTCCGCGGCCAAATCGACTCCACCGGCAAGGTCGCCTGTCTGCTGGAACGCCGCGTGCTGCCGGTCGTGTCCGTCGTCTTTGCAGGCGAAATCGACCATGCCGCCTCCCAGGCCCGTCTCGGCCTCGGCCTCCAGTTCGAGGCCGGCGGCGAGGAGGTCTACCAACAGGCCGAGGCCGCAAACACCCCCCAGCCTCACCCCCCAATGTAAAAAGAAAAAACGACCCATCCACCCCCTGTTATGTCTTAATCATCCATCCTGTATAGATATGTGTCCCGCATGTACAAAGATATTCTTCAACTTTATCCTCCTGCTTCGCTCCTTCCAATCTCAGAGTGTTTTCTGGGGCACGCCTCCAGACCCTGCAAACCTAACCCACAGGTGTTTTCTGGGGGCACGCCCCCAGACCCCCAGGGCTCGCTTCGCTCGAGGCTATGGGTAGTGTTCAATTGTTCTATTCGTTGAGGCCTCGCAGAGCCACGGGGGTGCAGGGGGCTGGCCCCCTGCAAACCTAACCCAGAAGTAGTTTTTCTGGGGGCACGCCCCCAGACCCCCTGGGCTCGCTTCGCTCGAAGCTATGGGTAGTGTTCGAATGAAGCCTCGCAGTGCCACGGGGTCTAGCCCCCTGCAAACCTAACCCAGAAGTAGTGTTCTCTGGGGGCAAGTCCCCAGACCCCCTGGGCTCGCTTCGCTCGAGACTATGGGTAGTGTTCAATTGTTTTATTCGTTGAAGCCTCGCAGAGCCACGGGGGTGCAGGGGGCTGGCCCCCTGCAAACCTAACCCAGAAGGAGTGTTCTGGGGGCACGCCCCCAGACCCCCTGGGCTCGCTTCGCTCGAGACTAGGGGTAGTGTTCAATTGTTCTATTCGTTGAAGCCTCGCAGAGCTACGGGGGTGCAGGGGGCTGGCCCCCTGCCAAATCCTAACCCAGAACTGTGTTTTCCGAGGTCACGCCCAGACAACGCCTTTAGAAGGGGAGGGTAGAGCATTCCGAGTTAATGCTTTTGGTTCTTAAACTGGTACAACATTAGTACCAATAAACGGGTAGCTGCCCTGGAGGGCTGATGTTTTTGGTTATTTTGAAATGGATTTGTGTAATATCAACTTATGCAACAAGATATATAGGGTTTGAGTGGTTTAGGGGGTTGGACCCAGCGAGTGTTGAAGTCTATTGGATAGGAGCAATATACAATGTGGTTGTGTTGTTGAGGCAGAATATTAATTGGATTGATAGCAGTGTATATTAGCTAGATTGTTGGAGATGGTATTTGTGCAAAATTAGACATTAAGGGGGATGGTTAGCGAGGAGGGGATAGCGGTTAATTGTTAGAAGCAATGTCATCATCGAGTAGTTTTTGGCGTTTATTAGGAGGAAGGTCGTCCTCGTCAGGGGGAGGTAGGCTAGGTTGTGGGTCAATGAAGTGGGTTTGGCAATATTTGTAGACGTATTGGTCAAAGGTTTGTTCCACAGATACCCCTGAATTGACGAGGTTGTCGCGGATACGTGCCAGTTCAATGAGCACAAGCTGTTTTTCTTCTTCGTCGTCCATGTAAGTTTCGGTATGTGACATGAATGCTGATCCAGTGCTTTGTGTAGAGAAAATATATGCGATTGTGTATTTATACAGGGATCGAAGTATTATTGTGTCTCAGTCAGGGGGTGACGGGGGGCCGATCTTTTACGGATCGACACTGTCAAAAAGAGACCACCCCTATATACGCCAATGAGCTGCTCTGTTAAAACTCTGAACTGCAATAAAGAACTACATGGCAAACCAATTCGTTCGATCAAGAGTATTTGTTCGTTTTTCGGGAAAAGAAGGAAAAAGCGTTGTTCTGGTTCTCGGAAGACAGCTTTCTACCCACGTCTCGGCGAAGCCGACCCCGGGGGTCTGGGGGCGTGCCCCCAGAAAAAACATTTGATTAGTGAAGATTTGTTCTTTTTAAAAAGAACCAAAACAATGCCGTTGTGGGGTTCTGACTTATGGAGAGATTCGTTGAAGTAGGTTACGAGGGGTGAAGAATTCGAAACCAGGGGTTGAGGGATGTCTCAGAAGAAACCGTAAATATTTTTGATGGTATATATTTCACGAGGGACCGTGCATGGAAGTAAGTAAAATAACTTCCAGTTAATTAAAATGCCACATCGGCCTTTGACCCCCTACGTCGGAGTGGGAAAAAACAAGTGCCTATTGTTCTGTCCAAAAAGGGAAAGCCGCATTTTTTCGCAGACAACGGCCTCTCTAACAAAACCACAAATTAAAAGGCTGACAGAAAATAGCAAACCGACTAAACATGAGCTATGCGGTCTATTCTTCTGAGTCGGCCCTTCTCCACCTCAAGCGGGATGGTATTTCAGAGTGTATGCAATATGATCTATTTCGTCTAGGTTCTTTGGTAAGATCTTATCTAACGGCCATTTAAAGCACTCACAGTTGTTTCAAACAAGCATATTCAAAGCCACACATGGACACAACCTCAAAAAGATCTTTCCTGTTCTGGAGCCTTGCTTGATTTTTCTTTCACTCTAAGAACAACGGAACTAGGGTGTCCTTTGGTGCAAAATCGCGCTTTTATTTCCTTCTACGGGGTTCAATCCTGCTAGAATACTAGTTTTAGTAGCCACTACAGGGTTGATTTTCAGTGGGGGGAAGCGTTTGGAGACCTCATTTTCGGTTGATTTCAGATATACCGCTTGGCTATGCAGGGGGAACCGATGAAACCTGAAAAGGCCACTATTCTTGTTTCTTTTCTAAAGGACAGCTTCACAGGTCATGTGTACATACCTGCAGCTTGCATGAAGCTAAATGAGGATTGTTTGGGCCTGCTTTTGGTTTGAACAATGGAATGTCCTCAAAACCAGTACGGTGCGGCAGGGATAAGCCTTGAGAATATAAAAGGAAGCAGAAACACGGACTACCAGGGTAAACCTAACCATGTCTTTGAATAAAGGGAGACCCTTATTTACGCCTGTTGGAAAGGCAATAGCTCATGCTGTGAAGCGCTCTGTGACTGCTTCTACCGGTGACTTGTCCAAACGAGCTACTGCAGCTTCTGACGGACAGTTGGTCAAGTCCATGATTGACCTATCCTTGGAAAACACCGGCAAAAAGAAGAGCAAGAAGCAGAAGAAGAGGGATAAGGAGAAGAAGGCTGTCGAGGTTGCAACGACGGTAAAGGCTGGGGATAAGATGCTTGAATTGATTTACAAGGTACCCCTTCTTCCATTTGTTAAATGAACCAAGAAAAACCCCATCCCGCTGCCTACGGCACATTTCAACTCTCGCTACGAATTGCTCGGCAGCAAGCTTTTGGATCAGCGTCTCGTTTACCTTGCCATGAAAGAGTTCCCAGGGTATACTCAGGAGGAAATCAACACCCTCTCTAGACGCTGCATTCTCAATGGCTCCCTCTTCCTTTTTGCCAGCCAATATGGGCTTGAGCCGCTTGTACAACTCTCCGAAAAGGCGAACCAACAACAGAAGGCCAAGGCTCAGCAGTTCAAATGCCACATAGGAAAGCTCTCCGCTACACGCAATGATGTCGCCACCAAGTTCGTTGATGACCTCTTTGGACCGGTCATCAAAAACTTCCGTATCTTCTTGGTCCAGGAGGGTAAGCCGTGGCTCAGCAAAGAGGAATACGAACGTCTTTGCAAGAAGGACTGATTGGATGCCCCATGTACTTGCCATCAATATATTGTATTCCATCAACCATGCCGAACCCCCCGTGTTGAACTTGTTGCATAGGTCCGCTTCGCGATTTTTTAGGCGAATTTTATTGGAAAAGAAAACCAAGAGATCGCTCGCGCCCCAGGGTCCAGACCTCGGCTCCGTTTCACGGAGGCGTCGGGCTATATTCTACGTTAATTCGAATAATGCGTATCTTTTGCAAATCAGAACTGCGTTACTTGCCTAAGAACTGGGCAAAAGAAGAATGCAACTTACTTGAGAAATGTCACGGGGGGTCCTAACCTAGAACTGGTTTTCTGGGGCCATGCTCCCAGACACCCAGGGCTCGCTTCGCTCGAGGCTATGGGTAGTGTATTATCTCTTTTCTTCTGTGGGATACCCCGCACTTTCAGATCTCCTCGGCGGTCAAAGGTTGACGACGCGGAACAACGCTTTTTTGCTTCTTTTTCTGAAAATTAGATCAGTTCATGAAATAAATTAATTAAGGAGTTATTAATAAGTTAACGTGATTTTCTCCCCCAGGGGGAGAGGACATTACTCCAAAGCTTCCATCCCATGTACCCAGAGACTGTCACTGCCTGTTGATAAAAGTCGGGGAAATGTGTGAGTTGGTGGTGTTCTTCGTCAATGTAGCTTTTTCTTGGATGTTCATACTTTGCCCAGTGGGATTGCGGGTGTGATGCCGTTAGTCGTGGTAGATATGACGTTGAGTATAGTGTCATCTTGTCCATCTTGTCAGAGATGTAATTAGATGAGCCAGAAACTAGATCTCCAGTGACTTGTGAAGCCCACGAAATGTACGCAGATGTTGCCGGTGAAGGGTATGAATAACTTGGAATTTGACTTCCGGTGATTTCTAGCCAGTCATCATCCATTGGTCGGAATTTTAGCGGGACTGTAGAACTAATTATGTTGTTTCGTGTGGCCAAGGGAACTAATGGGTGATGGTGCAAATATCGAGACGATGGCGCTAAATAAGAAGAGGAGCTGCTGTTCTTATCGGTGACTACACCTGTATGAGTAGCCGTTTCAGTGGAGCCGGTTGATGCCGAAGTCAAAGAATCCGGAGATGCTGTCTCACCATCATCATAATCGTCTTCAAAAGGCTGGTGCTCAATCATTTTTGGAGGTAGGTTATTTTCTTTCAAATAGGGTCCCTCAAGAGAGGCTGCGTCAGAATCTTCGAAGTTGTCTAGGATTCGGTCAAGGGTGGATGCAGAGGAGGAGTAGGGATCATTGTGATCATCGTCGTCGTTAGTTGAGGCAGTTCTATCGTTAGTAAGATCGGGTTCATCGGAGGTCCAGTCGCCATCGCTTTCGTCACTTGAAGGTGGTGGCGGTGGTACCAAATTTCGATAAAAACAGGTTTCGTCCAAAATAATCTCCAGGTCCATATATTCTGAAGTGTCTGGAAGCACTATTTTCCAGTATTTTTCTGGAAGCGGTTGCGGCAGGATAAACTGATTGCGCTGTGTTCGCCAGACCCGTAGTTTTGGCAATATTGGCTGTACAAACGAACCGCATCGAATGAACGCTGCCCTTTCCTTGCCCAACATTTTGTAAACTTGTAATGTTCCCCTAGCCACCAGAGCCTCCTTGATCCGGTTGCTTTCTGGCGGGGGGAAGTCAAAGTCCTTGAACCTGAACGCACTAAATTGTGTTAACTTCGCGTCATCCCCAGAAAACAGAACCTCAGTGTCATCTCCACCTTCCTCTGTAGCAAATAGTTCGTTTTTGGATGACCTTTGCGACAAATCGCCCGTGTTCATGTTAGCCGTCGCGTAGTGTAAGGTCGAAGAACTAGTTGTCTCACTCGAGCATGTAGAACTCCACGAACTCGATCTCTGGTTTCGCAACGTCTGTGTCGACGAGGCCGGATATAGTTTATGACCTCCCATCGGCTGGTTGTGATTATCCTAAGAAACTAGACCCAGATCTCAAACTGTTAACCGCGAAGCAAGGGGGCGGGCCGTGTCGCGTCCTTGCACCAAAAAAATAAAAACAGGGATCCACTAGCACCCTACGTATCGTGGAAACAAAAATACCTCAACTCAATAGGCAAACAAACTGCCACTCAATAGTAAACTCCCGCTCGTGATCCACAGCTGTAGTTATTCTGTATCTGATGTTAAGAAGAAAAAAGGAGATGCATAAAAGATGCTCGCTGCTGATCAGCCCGTGTCTCTCTTCGTCCAACGTCAAGAATGTGGTTCAGGGGCAACACCAGAGAAGAAAACTCTGCAACAACGAAAACCGAACCCACCTTAATTATTAAAGCTTAAAGAATGAAGAATAATAAATAACAAACAAATAATGCAGAAAAGCTGATGGAGATTCCCTGGGTTCGAGTTATTGCCTCCTTTCGCAACTCCCCCAGCATGAAACGGCGCATCCATGCCGTTGCTTAGTCAAAAAAATTCAATTTATGACTAATCAAGTGTCACGTGCATACCCTTTCCATACATGTTCCGCAATCTCCGTTGGCTCCGTACCGATCCGCTATCCCTGGCGAACAGTCTTCAGTCGATTAAGTTACGATTGTTCTTTTTTGAAATAAATTAAAAACGATGACCCTGCAGGGCCTCAACTCGTAGAATGGTTAGACTTGGCCGTAAACTTGTGAAACAACAGAGAGTTGGAACAGTATGTTCCCTTTGAAAAAAGAACCAAAAACCGTGGCCCTGCGAAGCTTCGACTCGTTGAAGGATAGGAGCTTCAACTTTGCTCGTTCCTGGAGGTTAGGATCAATTCTAATCAATGAATTGAAGCAGGACAACGGTTTTTGGTGCTTTCACATAGGCTCGGCTTTTCCCTCTCTGGGACTGCTTGGACCGGCGTGAACAGATTGGAGACGAACATTGATCCGGATATTAGATACTTTGAAGAGGACTAGGTGTCCTGATTGTAGATTAGGTAGCTGAGGATGTGGGTTACAAATAGGTAACTCAGAAAGTAAGGATAGGCTCCCTCCGCTCCTTCAGCTAATACCGCTGAGAGACACCTTCCTTTAGTAAAAATAGCAGCCTATTAAAGCACATCTCATGGACTGAGCTTCGGGAGTTTATTTAACTATACGTGAAGGGTAAAAAAGAAGATATTCTCTCAATTCTCAAGACTAATCAACTGGAATACACTCTACAGACCTTCAAATACCACCACTTCTCTCATGGAGAATAATACTCTTTGATTTATCTTACCCAGATATTATCACAAGGCGGGATAAACTAACTAAACTGGCTTCTGTGTCTGAAAATTACTTTCTTTAAAGACCAATTGCCTTTGTTTTCTGGCAGAAGAAACCCTTCTCCCTCCACAAAAAATGGCGAGTCGGACCTGCAGCTGGGGGTTTGGGCGTGTCCTGACCGCTGGACTACTCAGCATAGCCAGCCAGTATCGACAACCTGCGAAGCGGACCCAGGGGGTTTGGGGGCTTGCCCCCAAAAAAAAAAAAAAAAATGAAATAATAGTTTACAATGGCAGAATTGCATCTTTTTTTAAGGTAGGAAAAATGTGGGTGATAGGGAAGGGCTGTAGAATTGAGTCTGGGGGGAAGGCCGGTCGGGTTTCAGAATGATCCGCAAGTAAGCGGTCTGACTTGACTACAACAATGCAAAGAGTTTTAGCACGTAGAGTAGCCCGTCCGCGATTGGGTCTTGGAAGAGTCGCTGGTAGACGGTTTTTGGCGTCGGATGCTCCTGGCGAGCAGAAGACGGTTCATGTTTCGTTGGATGACGAAAATCCACAGGTGGACAACTTTTTTGACTACACCTGGGGCCGATGGTTGGAAAATGACAAGTTTGAGCGGGAAGCTCGACGCACCCAATTCAATTTGAAGGGTTTGGTTGAGGTGATCAAGAAGAGCACCTCTAAGGATGGAAAGGCACCGAAAGAAGCCGAGGTTGAAGTGAAGAGCATTGCTCCTGTCCATGAGGGAAAGCATCACAAGATTTATAAGGTTGATCTTACCGATGACCGTGCTTTTGCTTTGCGAATTCCCTATGCTCTTGGACACAAGCAATATCGTGAGCAACGCATGAAGAGTGAAGTTGCCACAATGGACTTTTTGACCAAAAAGCACGATGTCGGCATGCCCAAGATACTCGATTGGTCCGCCGATGCGGCTGCAAATCCTGTTGGAAATGAGTTCCAATTGATGGAATTCATCAATGGGGATCTTCTCATGAAGTCTTGGGATCCTTCCAGCTCTGACATCAAACTTAAGAGCGGTGCTATTAAGCCTATCGTTGACTTTGTTGAGAAACTTGTTGCCACTCGTTTCAACAAGTATGGTAGTTTGTATTTTACCGAAGATGTCCCAGCAGCGCTCCAAAACGATGTTCCCTACGAAGGTGAGACTGATACATCGTTGGCAGATCGATGGAGAATTGGTCAAACTACCGAGGCTCGTTTCTGGAAGGGCGGATCGGCCGATGTGACTGCCAATCTTCGTGGTCCTTGGAACTCTGTATCTGAATATCTTGACACCACAGCCAAAGTTCAGTTAGCGTACATCCATGATGCTCTCGCTCGCGGTGATGGAAATACACAGCAATTGAAAAAGGCTGAGGAAGCATTTGATCAGTATGCTAGAATTGTTCCCCATCTTTTCCAAGAATCTGATGGATTAGACAAGGAGATCTTCTCCCCTCGTCTTCATCACCCTGACCTCTCACCAATGAACGTGCTTCTGACTAAAACGGCTGAGGATCAAGTCAAGACGTATCTTCTAGACTTTGAATCTACTGCCATCAGACCGTTCCTTCTTCATGGACCACCAAGGTTCGTTCAGCACAAGGGTCCTAAGATGTTCTCCACTGAGGATATTCCCGAGTTTGACACCTTGCCAGAAAACGAAAAGAAGGCAATCAACCATTTCATTACCCAAACACAGAATCAATTTGCCTATGAATTTCTCTTCAAACAAGCTCAAGAACCAGCTACAAACGACCTTTTCACAGCTTTCTTGCCTAACGTCAAGCGACGTCAACAACTTGTCGACACCGCTCTGGCAACCACTGCCGAGACACAGCAGGACCTAAAATACGATATCGCCATGCTCTCACAAGAATGGCAATATCTCTCCGTCGACAGAGACTTCCCAGTGCCCTTCACCGAACAGGACTTGGCCCAATGCGCTACCGAAACTGAAGAATGGAACCAACACATCATGGCTAACCCGTTCATCGAGACCAAAGGCTGGGTTCCAGCTGACACATTCGACTCTCTCGTCAAAGAAGGCGCCTTGCTCCAAAAAGAAAACGGAGATTACTACTTCAGTGCTCCCCAGAAATAATTCCTGTGTATATTTCAATTAAATTTCTCATTTAGACGGCTACGCGTCTCTGAAGGGCAATCACTCGGTTTCGCCAAGGTCCTCCCTTTGCTTTCCAGGTGACGCGAATCCTCCGCAAAGCGGACTCAAAGATGTTTGGGGCTCCCGCAAAGATTCACTAAATATAGTTAATTGCACTTGTAATAATAACCCATCATTATTTGAAACTATTTTGTAATTTTAGGTCTACCGACGAGCATGTCAGCAATCTTTATTAGACCGTTCCAGTGGATCTTGTTTGGTCTTCTGGTGTCAACTTCGGTTTCATAGTCCCAAAGTGTTGAGATTGGAGTGAAAACTAGTTTTGATGAGCGGACACCAATTACAGCAAACATTTCGTCTTGTTCAGGGACTGGCTTGCCTCGTAGTTCCTGCATGTTTTCTAAGTGTTCGACACACTTGACGGCTAGACGCACTGCACGGACTCTGTCCATTGGAGACGGGGTGCCACCTTGTTGGACGTGACCTGGGATAGCTTCTCTTGCTTCGAACTTGCCGTCAGCCTCGTTACGGAGGATAGACACAAGAGTGTCAGTTCGGAACGTTTTGGATGCCTTCTCGTTACGCAATACAAGACGACCTGCTCGATTGCGGCCTTGGTCGCGCATGAATTGATCCTTGAGATACTCAATGTCTGATCCGAGCTGCTTGAATGAAACACCCTCCTCAGGAGTGTAAACAACGTGAGCACCAGTAACTAATCCTGCATAAGCAGCCACGTAACCAGAGTTACCACCCTGTACCTCAACAACAAACACTCGTCGACGAGTAGAGGATGCAGATTGTTTCACAACATCACAGTAGGTAACGAGCGCATTCAAACAAGTGTCGGTACCAAGAGAATATTCCGTACCAGGAACGTTGTTGGAAATAGTGGCCGGAAGACAGACCATAGGAATGCGGAACGCTGGATAGGAGCTTCGAGCTTGTTCAAGCTGATGGAGAGAAACATAGGCCTCAAATCCACCAACAATGATCAAACCATCAAAGGCATATTTTTGGAAGTAATATGCAACCATGCCAAAGTCAGTATCTGGGGTATTACGGTTAGTACCAATTTCGCATCCACCCATGGATGCCCAATCCTCGGCTTCGAGCCAGTTGATCTCCCGCACAGACTCGTGACGTGCCAAACCTGTGAAACCGTTGTGAATTGCAAAAGGCTTGTGTCCTCGAGAGAAACAATAACAGGCTGCGGCCCGAACAGCAGAGTTCATACCACCAGCTGGTGCACCCACAGTAATGATGGCCATTCGTAGTTGTTTCTCGGCCGGGTTCAAAGGTCTTTCAGTATCTGCTTCATTAATGGCGTTGAAATTAGTCAAATGTTCATGGAACTCCGTATCTCGTAGGTTGATAGCTTTAGAAAAGTCCTTGGCCTTGATCGCGTCAGCAACTGACCCTGTCAACTTGACAGCTTCCATTAAGTCTCGTCGCACAACCTTGTTCTCCGTGATACCAATCATTGGAGAAGGTGTATCTGGTGTGGCTGTTAAGACCGCATCAACAGCTTCAACACCTTGCAAAGTAGCGAGAAGACGGTCAAATGCTACCGCTGGTCCACCTCTTTGAATATGTCCCAAAGTGGTAACTCTAGTATCCAAACCCAATCGGTCAACCAAGACATCTTTAACCTCGTCAGAGGAAATGTGGTTCAAGTCTGAATCAATTGCACCCTCCGCTACAATCACAATAGTCTTTCTCATACCCTTCTCTCTGTGACGAGCCACAATTTTGCACATTTCATCAGCCCAAACACCTGGCTTTGGTGGCTGCTCTGGCAAAAATACATAGTCGGCATTAGTAGCCAAGCCAGCCATTAGAGCCAACCAACCACAATGACGACCCATGACCTCAACAACAAAAGCTCGCGAGTGTGACTGGGCAGTAGCATCAATGTAATCTACAGATTGACAGATTCTGTCCAAGGAGGAGTATGCACCAATGGTAGCATCAGTGGACGCCATGTCGTTGTCAATTGAGCCCACGAGACCACAAATATACAAATGTTCGTGTCCAGCAATTTGTTCCTTTGTACACGTACCGGTATCAACCAACTCCTTAACCAAGCTCTCCCATTCATCTCTAAATCGATCGGCACCGGTCAAAGAACCATCACCACCACATACAATAAGGGCATCAATTCCATGCTTAATAAAGTTGTGGGCTGCTTGAAGTCGACCAGAGCGTTCTCTAAATTCTTTACATCGGGCAGTACCAATCTTGGTTCCCCCAATTGAGAGATACCCTCTAACATCATCCCAAGACATTTGTTTAATATACTTTCCACCTTTCACGAGACCTTCATAACCTTCGTAAACGGCATAGGCATCACAACCTCTATGAATAGCAGCACGAACAACCGCTCTAACCGCACCATTCATACCAGGAGCGTCACCACCCGAGGTCATAATTGCAATTCGCTTCTTCTTGTACATCTCACTTCCAGAAATACTGGAAGATCTGCTAATAGCACTGTCCACAGCAGATGCGGCTTCTTCGGAAGAAACGAATTGGCCCAAAGAGCTGGTTGAGACTTCTGGAACTTCCTTTGAGGAGAATGGGTTTGACTTTGTAGTAAAACCGAGAACATTACCCAAAGGGTCAACGGCATAGGCCTCGACTGGAGCCTGCTCAGTAGGGATGCATTCAACACGATTCTTAGGCAAACATTCAATCGCCTTGCGAACCTCATCAACATGGAAAACAAGTGCAGAGCAAATAGCCCGCCAGTCGCCATTGGAAAACTTCTCGCAAAGCTTGTTAACCTGAGCAGCCGCTTCTTCCGCAGAGACACCACTGTCCTCCGTCAATCGCAACTTGATAGTGGCGCCACTCACATTGTTACCCTGCGAACACATCCAGGTTTCCTTGATGGAATTGGAAGCATGGGCAGACACAGTCTTGACTCCAATAGACGACTCGGGCAAATTGCGGTCATATTCCTGGACAATGTTAAGCCCTAGTGTGCTATAAAACGCAATAGCCTCCCGATATAGCTTCTCATCACTAGTAGGAAACGACACATATGACACGCCTGTGACCAGGCGGGAACTAGGATCCTGTCTTCCCGACATTGCAGTGGTAGTGGTAATTAGAGAATGTAGACAATTCTTTTGTTGGGCAGATTTAAGGGCTTTGTTGAAGTCCCGGCCCGGCAACGCAAACGCAGCAATGCGTCATCGATTCGGAAAAATTGGCGCCGCGCGGAAAATCTCAGCATCGAGCCGCACATTTTCATGAACATTTTGTTTCAAAAACCACAGAATTTTCACCCCTCTGATGTCATTTTTCAAAAGCCCTATATGCCCTCACCATCTAATTTCTAACAGAGTAGGGAGAGCATTCAAGTCGTCGCAAGTTCATTGAGAGTTTGTTACTAAATTGCGGTCTAAGCGCAACGGTTTTGGCCAGAAACAAAAGGATGTCGCTAAAACATTTGCTTCCTCGCAACCAGTAGACCCTCAGGGTCCAATTTTTGGAGATAGATGTTACAATTAAATACGACTAGGCATTTCATTTGGTCCCAGAAAAGGAAGCGTTGGGACGCAGGCTCGACAACGCCGATCCAGGGGTAAGTATCACTGATAAGGCTACTTACAACTGCAACTACGACAGACTAGACAATTCGTCTAATGACTTTTTTTTTTTTTTTTTCTCCAGAAAAAGAGAAGCAGAAAGCCTCGTTTTGCTTCGGAGAAAATTCGTTTAGCCACACACCGGCGAATCCGACCCGGGGAGTTTGGGGCCTCGCCCCAAAAAAGGTTGGTTTAATAGTATCCGCTTCACAGCAAATGTTATACCATCCTCCCAGTTGTGATTTCTAGAGCAGAGCTGTCATTCTCGTGAAAGATCAATAATACGCCTAGTTCTGCTTTGCAGAGGATACCTTTCCATCCAAACTCGGCGAAGCCGACCCTGGAGGGGGAGAATCTGTCCCTAAGAAAACAGTCACCTTAAAATGGCGGTTGAAGAAGCCAATTGGTTGAGTTGAACTGGCATGTTATCTAGCGGTCGTCGGAGACAGCGGAGGGTTTCGGAACATTTTCTCGGTAGGTTTTTTGTTGCTATGGCAACGGACCGGAGGAAGCAATGCCCAGCTTTAAAACGGAGCGGGGGATGAACTAAATGACGATAACAATTGCACAATGAGTCAAAAGACCGTCTTTATTAGCGGTGTAACCGGATTTGTTGGTGGTACAGTTTTGGCAGCACTCATTCCTGCATTGCGGGAAGCGGGCATTGATGCTGTGTACCGGATTTTGGTTCGAAACCATGCCAAGGAGGAGAAGGTAAAGATTTGGGCAAAGAAGATTGGTATGGAGTCTTCTATTGAGTGTGTTCTCGGTGGACTAAGCGATGAACAGGTGGTTGTTGAAGAGGTTTCTAAAGCAGATTATATCATTGACACTGCTGACGCCGACAATCTTGATGCCGCCAAAAACTTTGTTAAGGGCATTGAGAAGGCTGTTGAGTCTGGCCGTCATCCAATCTTCATTCACACTTCTGGCACTAACATTATTGCTGACGGTGCCGACGGCATGCATTCAACGGATGAGATTATTCATGATGCCAACCAGGCGGAGATTGATGCAGTTCCAGAGACAAATCTCCACCGTGACGTGGACACGTTATTGCGCAACTTCCACAACAAAAATGCAGATAAGTTCGACTTGGCCATTATGATTCCACCCTGTATCTGGGGATTTGGACGTGGTCCCGACAATTGCTTCTCTATCCAAATTCCGCACCTTATCTACTTGGCCCTGAAGGAGCGTCAGGCTTACAATGTTGGCGACGGCAAAAACGTCTGGACGCAGATCCATGTTGTTGACCTGGCCAAGTTCTATGCACAACTGCTGGTCAAGATGATCCAAGAGCCAGGCAAACACACAGGCTTCTTCCTATGTGAGAATGGTGAGTTTGAATGGCGGGAAGTCGGCGATCAGATACAGGCAGGGTTAAAGGAGGCAGGATTTGCAGTCACTAGTGATAAGGCAAAGAACACGTCGAAGAATGATGAATCTATTAAAGTGTTTGAAAAGGTCGACTTCCCGTATCTCCCCATCATTGGAGGCAACTCCCGCGTTCGCAGCAGCCGCGCCCAAAACGAAATTGGTTGGACCCCTAAATACTCCTCCAAACAGCAATTCCTTGATGATATTCCCCTCTTGGTTTATTATTTGAACCATCATTCCGACTAAATATCTACGTATCCAAAAAGAACATTTTAGGCGTCTTAGCAGTTTTTTCTGGGGACCAGCACCAGTGGTCCCGCTTCGCAGAAATTGGATGGAAGACAAGGCTTACTGGTTATGGCTCAACCAATGTACCATGGGTTTTCTTTGAGCTATAAACTGATATCTAACCGAGTAGCTAGAGTATTTTTAAAGCTAGCTATAGCATTCAACTTTCGTAACGAATTATTTTAATTCATAAAGCAAAACGAAAGAAACGAAAGAGGCAGTCTATTATAGTTAGCTTCAAGTTAGGTTCGGACTAGGCCCGTATAGCTTCAAACTGTGCAAGTGTTAACAGCTAGTACTTTATAGTTTCAAGCATGCCGCAGTGCTTACGACATTTTGGATCAGGAAACAACCAGTTCTTTTCCAGAGAAAGAGCAATTAACTAAATCCTCATAAATCTTGCGAAGGGCCGCCCCTAATCTGTAAAGCGGCTTCAGGAGTAACCAAAAGTCAATTAACGGATATAATACCCCACACATTTCTCCGCAAAGCAGAGCAAGAGGGGTCGGAGGATGGTCCATAAAAAGCATTTTGTATATCTTAATAGCCAATATTAAAAGTTTTCGAAAATCTGTGAGTCAGCGTCTGTGGTCGTGCCGGCCACATGTCTAGAGTCGATAGAGTTTGATTTTACCGCAGCTTTCGCCGCAGCCAAGGCGGAAATGCTGTTACTTGTCGTGTTAGAAGAAGACGTGATTATACTTTTAGTCGGCTTTTTTTGCTGGTTGTAGTTGTAAACTGATCCTGGGTGGGAAGAAGAAACAGAAGTCATGGACAGCAGGCTTGGCTTGGAAGGAGAGTATGGATTGATGAGACTGCGAGTTCGTTGGTCGACTTTGGCCACTTGTTGTTGAAGGCATGCCAGTTGTGCCAAGAGCGATTGGTCAGAGTCCGGTGAGCAGTTCTTTCGCTTGACGTAGCTAATGATCTGATTTGTCTTTTTTCTTAGCTTCTCAATCTGCCTGGCGAGATCTTTTATCTTTCCCGTTGAATAGTACTCTACGTATTCCATTCGTTGCAGGATTGATGGCATCATACCCTCCAAAATGAGCAGTCGTTCTTGCAGATTGACGTCAGGGTCTAAGTTTTCTAGCTGTTTCTCATGATCTTCCAATCGCCGCTTAATGGAATTGATTTCAACGTTTGACATCGGCTTCCTACATGACTCCCGGCTTGTCGAACGAGATAATGGCCCTACATCCTGTTGTTAACCAACACGTCGTAGTACAATGTTTCTCCAACAGTAACCTACCGTCTATGGCTATACTTGACTCTGTTCTGGAGCTATCAGCCCTACCTGTGTTTCAGTTAGCTGCAGTACCCAAACTCATCCATATGGCTACCCACAAAACAATGCGCCATTTTGAACCTCTCTTTGCTTGTTAATCGTATGCTTAGCAAGGATTTGCTGGTCATCTATCGGCCACCAGCAGTTGTATTCATCAGCCATTACCGACACGCCTTAATTGAGCCTTCACCAGCAATAAAGTTTTTTCCTTTTTTTAATTAATATAATATTCTATAGCTTTGATTTAAAAAAGAAAAAAAATAACATGCATGTACATGTACACGTACGCGTGCACGCTATGCACAGTATATAATAACTAGGTTATAAGCGCTAGCTAGATAGTACGTACGTACGTATACGCGCGTGCTTTATTTTATATATTCATTAATTTTAACCTATACATATATATATTCGCGAATTCGACCTGGCCTAGTTCTCTATATATAGTGCTGGCTACATGCGCGCAAACTCCCGAGGCCGCGGTCGACGCCGTTTAATTTAGATCGATATATATATATATATACCGCCACGGCCTATACGCGCATATAGATGCATGCATGCGCGCATGCGGCGCGGATGCAGCGCGCGCGGCCGGATCGGCACGCGTGCATACATGCACTAAAACTTTTACAGTGAAAAAAACCACAATTTATCCCAATTAACTTGTGGCCAGAATGTTGAAACGGAATCTGCAAGCTGAAACCTAGCAGTGCACTCCCATTGCGTAGCCCATGCTGGGGCTCGAACCCAGAGTCTTTTGATGGCTCTATATCGACTATAGGTCCGGTGTGAATTTACCGACCTAAAGTTCTAATAATAGAAGTCAAACGCGTTGCCAATTACGCCACACGGGCCAAGAATGAACGTTGAGATCACCTTTCCCTTCACCCGATCTCCGTTGGAATTAGTGTGGCAGTTAAAGATGTTCTGAAAATTCGTTGGATTATTATGACGCCGGTTTCCCTCTTTGTTTTGTCTCTTAAAAGGAGTTTTTCCACCTTTCATTAGGATGGTTCTCCTTTTATATATCATGTAGTATTTAATGTAGATTTTAGCTATCTTAATATTATATGAATGAAAAAAAAAAAAAAAAAAAGTTAAAAATAAAGTGTGGCTGAAGTGGCAGCGACATCAACCCAGGCTATCACAGCTGGCTGATTCTTCTGAACCCGGGTCTGACTGAGCCGCTAAAGCGAAGATGATGAGTGGAATCAAAGAGACAAACAAGTGCAAAGGCACATGATATGGAAAGAACAATGAGAAATAAATTTATGTATTGGATTAAGAGTCTGGCATGGTCTTCGTGGCTTATCGCGGGTTTAACTCAAAGTAGGTGTGCCTGGCAGGTCAATAATAGACTGGTTAAATGTTGAATGTAGCAACTACCGGTAATGGCTTTAAATTAAAGTTTATAGCCGAGATGGGAGTAATACACAACTTTTAGATTTTTTAGATTCCAAAACATGTCTCTATATGTCCGTTGAAAACGTCAATTGAGTTTGCAATATTTTTACCTTTCTAGCGCCTACTACTTTACCTCGTAGAAAGCCGTTCTACCCGGTATTCGGCGAAGCCGAGGGTTGGGGGCGAGCCCCCAAGAAGAAAAAGAGGAAGCAAACCAAATTTTGTTGTTTTCTCTAGGTAAAAAAGTATTAGTGAAAGTATTTTGAAGCCACACTGTTAGTTTTGGTCCAAGCGGTGTCTAAGACTTGTAGCATAGTTTCTGGCAAGGGGCCCTTCCCCAAGTCGTCAAGGTTTGATTTCAGCTGCCTTATGCTGCTTGCACCCATGACAATGGCGTCGCCATGTTTATCGGACAAAGCACTATGATGGACTATCCAGCGAAGAGCGCATTCTGCCTCTGTAAGACCGTGTTCTTTTGTGGCCTCTCGGATTAGCTCTAGGGCGACCAAGTAGCTGTCGTTCATGTAGACGCCCTGGATGACCATGCCTTGCAATGTTTTTGGGTCAAAACGCGAGCCGGGTTCATAGTCGTCCTCCTTCATGCCGCGCTCGTACCGGTCAGTCAAAAATCCTCCGGCGAGTGGCTGAAATCCATATAGGGAAATCCCATAATGTCGAAGACAAGGAATCAACTCCTGCTCAATTGCCCTATGGACGACGTTGTAAATGCCCTGATACACAGTTGGCGCAATCCATCCATTCATTTTGCAGATTTCGCAGATTTGTGCAACCTCCCACGACATGAAATTGCTCAATCCAAATCGATTGAAACATCCCTCCTTGTACAATTCGTTAATCTCCTCTAGTGTCTCTTCAAACGGGACAGTCCGGTCTGGTCCATGAAGATACAACAAACCAACCTTGTCGGCCTTCAACGCCTTTAAACTGTCCATTGTAGCCCTGCGAACATCTTCCGGCTCATGAGTATACTGATAGGAGAACATGGATAATCCGGTAGACTTGGTCGGATACAATTTCGTGCCAATTGTAAACCCTAAATCCCGCCATTGAAGAGCCCCCAGCATCTCCTCCGCGGTACCATCGCCATAAACCCGAGAAGAATCCAATTCTCCGTATCTACGCTTCTTCAACAACTGAAGGATAGCCCTGCATTCCTCGGGATCATTGGTACGAACCCCTTCCTTGCCTTCGACTCCAAAGGTCTGCGTACCGAAAACAACTTTCATATTCACACCCAAAGTTCAATTGATCCCTCACGGACTACCAGGCTCTTTATATGCATTATTCTAACGCCACCCGCCCGGTGGAACGTTTTGCCAACATCGGATCTCCGTGATCGTCCCCCAAACAACCCTTGAGACCCTTTTTCAGCTCGAGCTAACTTACTGGGGGCACGCCCCCAAACCCCCAGGGTCGGCTTCGCCGAGTTTTGAGGAAGTAAGTATTCTAGGAAGTAGGACTAAACTAATGCTTTTGCGTCTTTATGGAAAGGAAGAATTTGAATTTTTGGGCATGCCCCCAAATTGCCCAGCCCTCAGGATTGTCTTCTCGAAGATCTGGAGAAAAAACCTTCTATGAGGCGGAAATATTTTGACCTTTCCTGGAAATTAATAAGACTGTTTACCCAATTGATTTCAAAGACAAGCTCTGATGAACAAATTTGTGATGCAAACACCTTTCTTTAATTCCAAGTAAGCAGTGATGTGTAGATAGACTATTTATTCTTGACTCCAAAAGCCATATAGCGCTCGAAATCCGCGAGCAGATTGTTCTCGGGGAAAAAAGTGCATTATGCCTATTTTATAAGTTAATGGAAGTATTTTGGAACGACACCATTGACTTTGAGGTATGCGTTATCGAGAGCTTGAACCATTTCCTCAGGAAGAGGGCCTTTCTCGAGCTCAGCCAGGTTCTTTTCGAGCTGTTCGACGCTGCTAGCCCCAATGATGATGGAGTCACCTTTCTCGCGCGAGAGCTGGCTGTGGTGAGACAACCAGCGGAAAGCGCATTCGATTTCAGTGAGGTTGTGCTTCTTGGCTACCTCTCGAATGATATCCAGGGCATCCAGGTAGACGTCGTTCATGTACCGACCATGATGCAATTGGCCTTGCATACGCTTTGGATCAAATCGGGAACCAGGCTCATAATCCTGTTCGCTCATGTTACGCTTATAACGGGAGGTGAGAAAGCCGCCAGCCAAGGGTTGGAAGCAATAGAGGACAATCCCATAATGACGTAGACAAGGGATCAGTTCCGGCTCAATTGCTCGATGCAGTGCATTGTAAATACCCTGATACACGGTGGGCATGATCCAACCGTTCTTTTTGCAAATCTCGCAGATTTGAGCCACTTCCCATGACATGAAATTGCTCAAACCAAATCGATTGAAATAACCTTCCTCATGCAGCTTGTTGACCTCGCGAACGGTGTCCTCGAAAGGAACCGTTCGATCTGGTCCGTGAAGATACAGGAGGTCAACCTTCTTGGTTCCTAGGGCTTTGAGACTATCCATTGTAGCCCGACGAACATCCTCCGGCTCATGGGTATATTGCAACGAGAAGATCTTCAGGTTCTTGGATTTGGTTGGATAAAGTTTGGTATGCATCTCAAACCCTTGATCCTCCCAATTCAGTTCACCCAAAAGCTCCTCTGTAGTTCCATTGCCATATATTCGGGCACTGTCCAAATCCCGATGTCCATGTTTCTTGAAAGTATCGAGAATTGCCTGGGCCTCCTTTGGGTCGCTGGTTCGAACGCCCTCAATGCCCTTCTCACCAAAGGTCATGGTGCCAAACACAATGTTCACAGCGGTCTTGCTCATTTCTACAGTCTTTCTTAGTCTAACTTAGTTTGTATTTGGATTGTTCGCTGCCCTCTATATATTGCTGGGCACCTTATCCCCGGACTCCGTTCATCACGGAACCCGCTTAAGTCCGTTCAGCTTCTTCTTAAGTCCGACAACAATCGCGGACTTAATACTGGACCTGCAACCAATTTGTTGAACTGTACGCTCCATTTCCCACATAAAACGGAAAAACTCGCAACTATCCGCCTTCGCAGAAGGCGCTTTCCTCTGCCAAGCGTCGCTGAAACCAAGCCTGGGGTTGCATGGGGGCGTGCCCCCAAAAATCAACGTCGGAGATAACGGACTTCGCATGGCTTGCCGAACGACAGCATAAAATGGTGTGTTGCTAACTTTCTTACCGTGGACACCATGGGGGGCGATAGGGATATCTTTGAGCGACTACGGGACGGAGAGACGATCGAAGGTGGCGATGCGCAGGCAGGAAGAATGCTTGCTGAGTCGTATGCCACCAAAGCGCTCGTGCTCCAAATGAACAGCACTGCAGATCCTGCCGAAGTTCGACGACTGTTGGGTGAGATAACCGGCAAGGAAGTAGATGAATCTGTGCACGTGTTTACACCACTGTACATCAACTACGGCAAGAACACCAAAATCGGAAAAAACGTGTTCATAAATTTCGACTGCGTGTTCCTCGACCTAGGAGGCATCACCATTGACGACGGCGTCTTGATTGCACCCAGTGAGCCTACTGTCCGAAGGACATCCAGTCCCTCCGTCGGAAAGAACTTGCCTCGTTCCTGGCCATATCCACGTCAAAAAGGGCGCCTGGATCGGAGCCAATGCTACAATCTTACCCGGCGTAACTGTCGGTGAAAACTCAGTCGTCGCCGCTGGTGCTATCGTCTCAAAAGACGTCCCTGGTAACACCTCAGTCGCTGGAATCCCCGCAAAGTTTGTCAAAAATATATAATCTAGACAATGCTAACCTTGGTATCACTCTGTGGGTTGTTTTCTGGGGGCTAGTCCCCAGACCCCCTTGGCTCTGCGACGCTTCGTCGAATAGGTCGTGAACCGTCTGTAAAGCAGGACTACGCTTTTGTTCCTTTTCTGGAATACTAACCTTGGTAATGATTGTTGTTTTCTGGGGGCCAGCTCCCAGACGCCCGTGGCTCTGTGAGGCTTCGTCGAATAGAACGTGGACCTTTCGTAAAGCAGGACTACTATTTTGTTTCTTTTCTGGAAAAGAAAACACTAGGGATTGCTGTATGAATTGTTCCGTCAATATTGCCATTGTGAAGCAGACCTAATGCCTCTGCTTAATCCTTTTGTGGGAATGAATATATCGATATTGTACGAGCCGTTTTCACTGAGCTCTATTGAATATCTTATAAATTACCTGCGAAGTAAATTTAATGTTTTTGCTTCTTTTCTAGAAAAGAGGGATTCTATTGTTAGAGCTGTGGGAATACGAGCTGTAGTTTACAGTCGTTTAAAATACGTGCTCTATTCCAAGACACAGATGGCAGTTGGATGTGTTTGAGTATTGTTTTGTCTTCGTTGAAGTCATTGGTATGACTGTACAGTTGTTTGACTAGTGTAGCTATTGCGAGTATTTTATGTGAACTATCATTTCGGATAGGGCTTTTTTATCGAATAAGAACAAAACCACTTCTGGGTTAGGATTTGTAGGGGCCAACCTCCTGCACCTCATGACCCTGCGAGGCCTAGTCTTAGTTCCCCGTAAGCAGCTTAAGCAGCTTACCCACCAAAAGAGTCCTCGCAGGAAGCCTGGGGTTTAATAATGCCAGTAGAAAGCATTGGCTGTACGTCTAACAGAGTCTTAAACCCAGAACTTGGCGAAGCAGGTGCAGGGGGCTTACGGCCCAAAATCCCCCTCTCACCCCGGTTTTCCTTCGCCGAGGGTTCGGTCAACAAACCTTCTGCGAAGCAGAACTAACGCTTTTGCTTCTTTTCTGGAAAAGAAGAAACCTGCTCAACTAATTAACAGGTTTTCTGGGGGCAAGCCTCCAACCCCCCGGGGTCGGCTTCGCCGAGCTTCGGGTAATGGACTTTCTTGGCTCAACTTCCTAGAATGTCGTTAATCCCTAATCCCCCGAAGTTCCTCCAAGAAGCCAATTGGTCCAGTAACGCCAGCACTGAACATTGGCTCTACCCAAAGCTCGGCGAAGCCGACCCTTGGGGTTTGGGGGCATGCCCCCAAAAATGCTTTAAATGCGAACCGTTAATCCCTCGAAGATCACCAAAGAAGCCAATTGGTCAAATAACACGAGAACTAAACATTTGTTCCATTTCATAAAAAATACTAGTCATACCCAAACCTCGGCGAAGCCGACCCTGGGGGTTTGGGGGCGTGCCCCCAAAAAACCCTCCAGGTGCAAATTGGTATAGGTCGATCCAGGGGCGTGCGGCGTGGGTGAGCACGTGACGTATTTTTTGTGCTGGGTGATCAGAGAGAACTCCCATCGCTAGATCCCAGCTTGTTTCAACACACACAGGACATTTAAGCGGATAAATATGCCTGGACCACCACCTCCTCCACCTCCTCCCCCGCCACCTCCGCCGCCTCCGCCACCATCTGGAGCAGGAGCACCTCCACCTCCACCACCGCCTCCGCCGATGGCGTTTGGTGATTTGTCGAGCAAGTCGTCGTCGACATCCGAAAAGCCACCTGCGGGAGGCACCCCCAACCGAGATGCGCTGTTGGGCGACATCCGGAAGGGCACGAAGCTCAAGAAGGCTGTGACTAACGATCGAAGTGCCCCAAAGGTCGAGGGCCGCATCCTCGACGGCAATGCCCCGGCACCGAAGAAGACGGGGGCCCCTCCCGTGCCCACAAACAGACCCCCCAGCCACCAGAAGACAAGCTCGGAGGACAACTCCGAGCAGCAGCCGCAGAAGACCCCAATTGCCCCGGCCGGGCTCGGTGATCTGTTTGCCGGCGGAATGCCGAAGCTCAGGCATAGGGGCGGAGGCGTCGACACCGGCGCCGACTCGTCCTCTTCAACAACTCCGGCACCCGCTGCCCCGCCGCCCCCTAAGCCCCCTGGCGCAAAGCCTCCGCCGGTGCCGGGATCCCGTCCGGGCCAGCAGCGCAGCTCCAGCTCCAGCTCCGGCGCTCCCCCGGCCAGGCAGCCCCCCCCTGTACCCGGCTCCAACAACATCAGCAACAGCAATAGCAGCGGCCTCCAGGTCCCCAAGTTGAGACACGTATCCTCGCCCACTTCTCCGCCACCGCCACCGCCATCCACCAACGCACCGCCACCCCCCTCCGCGCCCCCCGTTCCCGGCCAGCACCACGGACGGTCGTCTTCCTCGTCGGCCCCACCGCCACCTGCACCGCCACCACCTCCCCCAGCCCCAGCCCCTGCCCCGTCGTCGCCAGCTGGGTCGGATCGGTCGTCGTCGTCACGTCCCGCCGCAAGTCAAAGTTCGCGATCAACGTCACCGGTTCCGCCGTCGCTTGCCCCGCCACCACCGCCGCCACAACAGCCTTCGTCACCCTCTCCTTCTCGTGCACCACCACCACCACCGCCACCCCCAGCGCCACCTTCACCGTCACCATCTCGGGCCCCGCCACCACCGCCCCCCACATCAGCACCTTCGGCCCCACCACCTCCTCCTCCAACACAGGCCCCAGCACCACCATCTCCGTCTCCTTCACAGGCGCCACCAGCGCCACCCGGGAACAGGAACGGCAGTCGCCGAACGGCGTCGGGCTCGTCTCGAACAACGTCGTCGAACCTCCGACAAATCGACGTGTCTGCGTACACACTCACTCCATCAACCACAACTGCGTCCGGCGACGGAAACGGAAACGGCTCTGGCCCATCGACACCCAAACTCGTCATTGAGGACCCACGGTTCAAGTTCAAAAACCAAAAAGACATCCCCAAACCCCGTCGGTTCGAGGGTGCCGAAAAACTGTATCCTAGCGGAAGAGGCAGCTCCGTCCCACTTAACCTATCCTTATTTAACTAGACCCTTATCCAATATACTCATCTTAGTATTCATTTCCCGCCTGACAGCGTCATAGTGTTTTTCCTGGGGGCTAGCCCCCAGACCCCCTGGGTCCGCTTCGCGGAGTTTGGGTTATAACTCCAGTAGCGCTAATAATAATCTTACGGGACTATCGTTGCAGTGCTGACCCAGAACTGATTTTTCTGGGGGCACGCCCCCAGACCCCCTGGGCTCGCTTCGCTCGAGGTTATGGGTACTGTTCTTTACTTTCTATTCGTTGAAGCCTCGCAGAGCCACGGGGGTGCAGGGGGGCTGGCCCCCTGCAAATCCGAGCCCAGGGCTTGGGCTTGGGCTGGGGCATTGTATCAGTCAAAGAGGCAAAAAGCGGTAGCTCTGCTTCATCGAATCCTGGGATTTTATACCCAAGACTATGCGGAATGATTCCAGGGAATTTGAGGGGGATTGCCCCGAAGAAATCAAGGTGAGTAGTGTATGTATGTATGTACAAGGGGTCTAATCGCATCTACCGTCGTTCCAGCCGTCTTTCCAGCGCTGGCGCCAGAGTTTACAATCGAAGGTGGGTTTTCCGAGTTTTTTGTTGACCTCGTTGTGAGCGTCGCACAGCCAGTTGCTGAGGTCCTCCTTGCTGTCGACTTTGGGGCTGTTTCCGCTCTTGATCCATTTCTGGAAGTCCTCGGCGCAGTACCAGCACGGGTATATTTTGGAGAAGATGTTCATGAACGTTGTCATATCGGATTTTTCGCTGCTGGTGGGGGCGTCCGGATATGTGGCGGCCATTGTATGTAGGAACGTCCAGGTCGCACGGCCCAACTCCTCAGAGTCCGGCGGACAGTCCTTTGGTCGCTTGCTGCTCGAATCTATAGATGCAGCAGTTGCACCAGCTGCTCCTCCAAACATGCTGGTCATCGATCCTTTGCCGCCGCCCTGGGCCTGAGTGGCGGCCTTGAAGTCGAGCAACGAGTTGCACGACCGACAACTACTCCATATTAACGTCTAAACATCCACACAAACGCCCTGCTCGCACTTACGGCTTCCCGTCCTTATCAAGTATCACCTTTCTCCCGTTCACATATGTCACACTCCCCTGCTGCTGTCCTCCCTCCGACTCCGTCATCTCGATGGGTTTACCTATCTCCGATCGTCTTCCCAATCTCCCATTTATATAAAACAGGCACCACCAGCTCTTCCACCCCCGGCCTGCTTAACTACTAGTCTTTCTGGGGGCACGCCCCCAGACCCCCAGGTTCGGCTTCACCGAGCTTTGGGTATAAACCAGGTTCACGAATTTTGGACTACCGGCCATGCACGCGTCTGTCGCCAGAGAGCTCATGACTATGATGTCTTAGAAATCCGGTTCAAACATATTGTAACACTTTTAGAATATCACTTGTTTTTTAAAGAGAAGCGTTGTTCCACTTCGCAGTGATCAATTACACGCCAAGCTTCAGCGAAGCCAATGCGGGCTGTGATTTCCCGATCTGAACTGATATCTTGGGTCAAAAAGAATAGATATACCCGTTGATATTCACTCCACATGGTATCATAATAGCGGTTTTAGGCTTTTACGGCAGTGTTGATAAGTTGTATAAGTTACCAGTGTATTGAAATAGACAGGACCGCCTCACAGAGATTTGGCTATAGCTCAAATGTTGATAACGAGCTGGCTACAGTTATGTAACTGAAAGTGTACGATACTAATACTCACATTAACAAGGCCGTTGTATTCATTATTAGAGTGAAAGAAAGAATATTTTTAATAAGGACGTACGTGCCGAAACAGGTTAACGTTCCTTAGGTGGGGAGTCACCCCTATTTATATATATTTAGTCCAACTATTTTTAGTTCCCTTGCTTACAAACAGGTGTACTTAATTTGGAAGTAACAAGAATCAACGTTAACCGAAAAAATACGAAACCCAATTAGAACAAACAAAGTATCATTCGTCTAGCTAGCTATAGGTTTAAACTTCATGATAGGACCATACAACTAAGACCTGTTCCATGAGTTCCTTGGGTTAAGCCCCCAATCCCCTTCTATCGGTCCGCCTCACGGAATATGGGATTTAGGATATAGACAGCTCTATGGAAAAGGGCTAATACATTTTCCTTTCCAATGATGAACAAGAACATGACTACTCTAGTTGCTCTCTCACGCCAAAATATGTTTTAATCCTACTTAGAAGAACAGGCTTAGAGAACCCAAACAGTCTTCTGTAAAGTAAATAAACCAATGCTTTTTGCCTCCTTCTCTCGAAAAATGAAGAACACAACTACTCAAAAGTTCCCAAGTTGAAACATCCAATCCCTTTATACCCCACGAAGCAGAACCACAGGTTTGGGGACCTCTCAGTTCCACTGAAAGAAGCTAATAGCTTTTCCTTCCTAAGGAATACAGGTACTCAATGTGTCCTGTTATCGGAAATTATGTTAGTCCTATTTAGAAGAACAGATCGGAAATCCAGAAAGTCTTCTGTAAAGTGAAACCAATGCTTTTTGCTTCTTTTTCTAGAAAAAGAAGAAAACCACTACTCAAAACCCTTTCAAGCGTTGTTGCACTCAAACCTCCGCGAAACGGACCCTTGGAGTAAGAGGACTATCCCCAAAATGAATGGCTATAAAACGTATTATGGGTCCAGGAAAGTGCTGATTGGACAAATGGGTTCTGTGGTAAAGAGAGACGTATATTAGATGGAGGGAAGAGGTGGTGTGTATTTAGATTACTTCGCGGACACGGTTCATTGGGAGGGTTTGTTCTGAAGCCTGCTGTACAAAGAAGTCTGACGTTTTGAGCGGCCGGACGTTTATTTCCTCTTCGTCGTTGACTCTACGGCCGTTAACAAAGTTCTGTTTGATGTATTCGCGCATGGCCAGCATTGCGGCATTTCGGCACGTCTCCTTTATGTCGGAGCCGCTCATGCCCACCGTCTGTTCGGCCACATAGTCGATGTCGAAGCTGTCGTCCAGAGTCGCATCCTTGAGCATGAGCTGCAGGATCTTCTTTCTTTCCTCGAACTGTGGCAACGGCACTGCGAACCGTTTGGGCATACGTCGCAGAATGGCGCTGTCAATGTCATTCGGTCGGTTCGTGGCACCGAGCACCATAACACGGCCATCCGTCGTGAGGCCATCCCACAGAGTCATGAACTCAGCCTTGAGCATGGAGGTGATTTCGTGGTCGCTACTCTGACGCTCCCGCAGGAAAGAGTCGATTTCGTCTATAAAGATGATGCAGGGCTGCAGTTTCTGGGCCAGCGAGAAGATGGCCGCCACCAGCTTATTGCTCTCGCCAAACCACTTGTCCATGATGGTCGACATCTTGATGTTGATGAAGTTGGCCGAGCTCTCGGCCGCCAGCGCCTTCGCCAGCATCGTCTTGCCGCAGCCCGGTGGCCCGTACAGCAGCACGCCCTTCGGCGCCTGCAGCAGACTGGAGTGGTGTCTGAACAGACCGGGCTCCGTAAGCGGATAGAGGACGCTCTCTCGCAGCTCGTCAATGATGTCTCCGAGTCCACCTACATCGCGGAAGCCGACGTTGATGTCCGCAGGCGCTATCACAGACGAAATGATCACCTGTTCGTACTCGTCCAGATCCAGCGCCAGCTCTGGGTGTTTCGCCTGCAACCGCTGGATGGAGGCGTTGGCCCGCTTCTTCGTCTCCGCGCTACGGGGCGGCCCCTCGTTGCCCACCTGCTGCAGCAGATGGCTGAAGAGATAGTATATCGAAGCCCCTGCCCCCAGGAAAAACGCTATGTCCGCTATAATCCGCGGATCAAACTTCAGTCGTGACATAGCTTCCTATCGGTACAAAATGATCCTCGGCCGCAAATCACGCTGGCGTTTTTGTCCCACACTCTCTCACACCTTCCACTGGGCATACATGCACGAAAATTAAATCCCCCCTCC
>JAJMDO010000152.1:0-49191 GCA_030573635.1 Blastobotrys ciferrii
ATCCCGGCGGAGGGCTGCGGCTGCGGCTGCGGCTCGAGTGCCGACGACCCCGAGGGGACGGGGTTCGCGACGAGCGACGACGATACGGCGGCGGCGAGCGATAGGGCTTGCGCTGGGGCGCCTTGGCCCACTCGACCGAGATCACGTCGCCGCTGGCAATGCGGCGATGGTGCATGTCGTAGTACGCGTCCTCGGCGTCGCGACGGTCCTCGTACTCGACGAACGCGAACGGCCGCGCCCGGGGGGACTTCGGGGGCGGGATGTCGCAGCGCACCAGAGGCCCAAACCTGTAACTAATTAGTATCCTTGATTCTTCTACACCATCTACTACCAACCAGCGAACCAGCTCGTCCTCAGAGAGGAGATGCTCCGACTGTGTGTGCTAACTAAGACTAGACGACCGCGTGCGCGCGACAACGGGCGGGCGTAGCGTCAGGGGGGCAGCATCTTCTTCGTGGCGGTGGGTTCATGATGGTGGCGTAAAATGGTGGTGCGGTTCAAACGTACCTTTCAAACTCATAGGCGAGCTCGCGGGCGCGCACACCCCGCTCAAAACCTTTACATCGTCGTTAGTCGTCTCCTCGTTCGCTATCTTCTACGCATGCTCGTCCATACCTGTAACGTATAGCGTCGTGCCTCTCATCTCCAACTATCCTGTAGTCAGTCTCTTTCCAACTCAACCTCTTCCATCAATTTCCATTTAAAAAAAAAAAAAAATCCGTTGGGAGTTCAGCCCTCTTTTTACACCCCAGTCTCAGATTTACTCTGACCCCCCTTGCAAACCTAACCCAACTAGATTTCTGGGGGCACGCCCCCAGACCCCCTGGGTCGGCTTCGCCGAGAATTGGGTGATATTCAATGAAGCCTCGCACAGCCACGGGAACCTAATCCAGAACTGGTTTTCTGGGGGCACGCCCCCAGACCCCCTGGGTCGGCTTCGCCGAGGTTTGGGTTGTATTCGATGAAGCCTCGCAGAGCCACGGGGGTGCAGGGGGCTGGCCCCCTGCAAACCTGACCCATAATAGTGTTTTCTGGGGGCGCGCCCCCAGACCCCCTGGGTCGGCTTCGCCGAGAGTTGGGTTGTATTCGATGAAGCCTCGCAGAGCCAGGGGGTGCAGGGGGCTGGCCCCCTGCAAACATAACCCAGAACAGTGTTTTCTGGGGGCATGGCCTCAGACCCCCTGGGTCGGCTTCGCCGAGAGTTGGGTTGTATTCGATGAAGCCTCGCAGAGCCACGGGGGTGCAGGGGGCTGGCCCCCTGCAAACCTAAACCAGAGCTGAGTTTCTGGGCTAGCCTCGCTCGATGTTATGGGTGGAGGTATACTCTTTGTATTCATATTCATTTACATTTACTTAGTCGCATGGTGAATATATTGGAGTTAAACCCGGAATAAGTCAAGACGGACAATCCCAGGGGTCGTACAATATATAAATTATTGCATATCAATCATTCTTTTTTTTCATTTAATGTACTTTTGCGCTTATTTGTTTCTTGGAGTCCATTTGACATCTCCAGCTTCTAGGTAGTTACATCTTCAGGCCCGAAATTATAAGAGTCAATCTGCAGGGATGTATTCTGGGTTACTTCCTCCTGTTTGATACTGTTGAATTAATTGGCTTATTATGTAACCTCCACTTGCCCCATTCTTTTCATCCCTGTTAATCTTCTCCTCTGGTTAATAAATCGAATGGGTTCAGTTCGCTGCCCAGGACAAATTACTGCCTCGCAGAATTGGGATATCAATACGAGGTAGAGTGACTGTGGGTGATGCAACAACTGGGTATAAATCAATTGGCTTAGCTTCAACTTGTAGGCGACTGTCTTGCCCCATACTGTGAGCATTGAGGGAATTGAAATCACAAACACATTCGGTCAAAGTTTCAAGCGTTCACCAAACAAAACCCGGTCCATATGATTGCAGGGGCCAGTCCCCTGCACCCCCGTGGCTCTGCGAGGCTTCATTGAATACAACCCAACTCTCGGCGAAGCCGACCCTGGGGGTCTGGGGGCGTGCCCCCAGAAAACCAGTCCCAGATTAGGTTTGCAGGGGGCCAGCCCCCTGCACCCCCGTGGCTCTGCGAGGCTTCAACAAATAGAAAGAACAGAACGCTACCCATAGCCTCGAGCGAAGCGAGCCCTAGGGGTCTGGGGGCGTGCCCCCAGAAAACAACCACTGGGATAGGTTTGCAGGGGCCAGCCCTTTTCTTTCATCGACAAAAACATCGCCTGGTCTAAACACTATAACCCCCACTTCGTCACTGATTACAGATTCTACTGCCAACACATCCCCTGCATCTTCAGTCGAACACTCTTCACCTAGCCTTAAAAAATATCCGATCGCTGGTCGTCTGCGATAGCACTTTAATAGACGAACCCCATCAAACCCAACCCCAAGCAATAGCTTCACGCTATCGCTCAGCAACGACCCCTACGCCTTCCATCCAAATGACTTTTGGCTCCGAAAAATCAAACAACTAAACACACCATATTTATACTGTATAGCGTTTTAACCGGTTCTCAGTTACCCACTAAGTCAAGCAAGCTAAACTAGATTCCAGAGATGCTAGCGAACCGTGGGTACTCACAAAAAAGCGGGCTTCACAATTTCTTGTCATCAGATTGGGCAAGGGCGATTCTCCGGGAAAAGAGATTGAAGAAGTTACGTTTTGGCTGTTGTGCGTTCAAACACCACTACCCTACCCAATGACATCAGGATTCTGTGTAGGGTTGGGTACTTGCTCGATGTTGAATGGTTTGTGCTCTGGCTCTAAACAGCCAAAACGTATCGTTAATGCTTAGGGGCCCCCAGAAAACACTGTTATGGGTCAGGTTTGCAGGGGGCTCGCCCCCTGCACCCCCGTGGCTCTACGAGGCACCATCGAATACAACCCAACTTTCGGCGAAGCCGACCCAGGGGTCTGGGGGCGTACCCCCAGAAAACCAGTCCCGGATTAGATTTGCAGGGGGGCAGCCCTCTGCACCCCCTTGGCCCTGCGAGGCTTCATCGAATACAACCCAACTCTCGGCGAAGCCGACCCAGGGGGTCTAGGGGCGTGCCCCCAGGAAAACTACTCTTGGGTTAGTTTTTTCAGGGGGCCAGCCCCCTGCACCCCCGTGGCTCTGCGAGGCTTCCGGAGAGAAATGTCGTCATTATTACAGAGTTATAGATCGATTCAAAGTTCCTATAAAGTTTAATTCTTACCCGCAGCAGTGTGGCGGAGGAAGTGGGATGTGTTTGTCACTGAACCAACCTTCAACTGATCTGTTGTTGTACACACCATCCATGCCGACCTTGATGTTTTCATACCCAGTCTTATCAGCAACAATTTTGAAGACGTTGGCACAGCAATCGTTGCGGCCAAGCTTTGGAAGATCCCAGTTCTCTTGAACGGTTGAAATTAGCGAGTAATGGTCATAAAAGGTATCATCTTCCGTTCCCTTAAGGTCATCGGGAATGTCACCGAGGAGAATTGCAAGGACTCGGTTTGGTTCTTTGTAACTTTCATTCTCATCAAACGTGAGAACAACTAAGGTCTTCTCGGTGAAATAGTCGTTCTTTAAGAGAGGCTCCAAAAAGTTCTTTGACCAAGTTCCAGCGACTTTGATCGTAGAGTCGTGACCATCATTTGTCATATTAGGAGTAATGAAGCTCCACTGGGGAAGTTTCTTCGCCTCCAAGTCATGTTCAAAATCGGTAAAGTTCTTGATCTTGGAAAGCTGGGTTTCATTCGAAGTTATCACGTCCATCAAAATCAACGGATTGTGCTTTCTGACGTAATCATTAGCGTAAGTTTCTTGATTGGAAAAGTTGAAACCTTGGAAACCGGGGTAGGGGGAGTGTTCTTCATACTCACCCCATGAGATGCCCTTGGCGCCAAGTAAGTTGGCCAATGTGGTCACGTTAGCGGGCATCCTCACAAATTTATCATGGTCCAAACCGAAATAGTCACCGGCAACAGAAGCCAGGTAATTTGGTTGAGAAGGGTGAGTTACGGACCAATAATTGGTAAGTGTGATGCCCTTCTTTCTAAGGGCTTTCATATGCGGCTCTCCCGCAGCTTTATCATAGTTAGTGTTTTCCAGCCAGATGTTGTAAAATCTGTCAAACACCTTTCCAGGAACGTATTCCTCCTTGAATTCATAAGGCTGGGCAGTGGCCTGAGCTTTGCGAATCTCAGTAAGATCTGGTTGGATAGTAGTGAACTTGCGCCCATTTCCAGCCTCGACAAGGCTTGAGATTAGTGAGAACGCTGTGATTAGAGAGATCAACTTCATGTTTCGCGATTAATATGCGGCGATATCCTGTGCTAACTAGCTTAACGGTGATAGTTCTTGGCACTGTAGATCCTCTGAGGGGAACAATTAGCCACATCTAGGCAGCCAATCACCCCCCTCAACTACGAAGTTTTAGCTTGCACAGCCTTTGATTCAGCCTTTGATTCTTCAGGTCTCCTCACGTGCACGATCATCGACAAGTCGGCGCCCATACCGATAGCAACGTGCGCCGCACTCCCGCACGTGCACGATGATCGACAGGTCGGCGCCTTTACCGATAGCACGCCGCACGGAAATTTGCAATGCAGGATAGTTTCTTTTTTAGCCCGATGGAGTCTAAACTATTGGGAAGTCTTGTTCTAGCTGAACGGTCCAATCGTGTCAATTTGTAGAGTCATGGTTCATTCATCTCAGATCAGCTTTGGCGGCGGAAGCTTTGATTAAACCCAATCGTCGGACAAGTCTGTCATAGGGATTTCAAAATGTGATTAAAGTTTTACGCAGACAACAACTGTTTAAACAAAGTTTTCAATTATTCGTTATCTAATTGACGGGGGAGGTACACCCAAGGTCCTTGGGTCGGCTTCGTGGTGTATACGTAATGGGTTTAAAACGGAACTATTGAAAACCAGTCTTTTTATACGTACTAGTTAGAAATAATTCTGGAGAATTGGAGAAACTCTGATGCAATTGAATATATAGATAAAGTACCTATAGTTAGTTCCTTCCTAACATTCTTCTTTTTCCAGAAAAAGAAGCAAAAAACGTTTGTTCTGCTCCGCAGAAGGTCCTGGGCTACCCAACACTCGGCGAAGCCGGTCCTAGGAGTCTGTTGGCTTGCCCCTAGGAAACTAACTGCAGATTAATAGACTATAATATTTCTGTAAGCTTACAAAACGCAACTCCAGAAAAGGCCTTCTTTTGAAACGCTTTTGTGAATACATATTTGCGAACGGAAGCCTCTGGGGGCGTACTCTCAGAGAATCTTCTTATGCGTACCTGTAGAACTATTTTTTGGAGGATCAAATTCCCCCTGAAATCCTTAACCACAACTGATTGTTTTCTGGGGCACGCCCCCACACCCCCAGGGTTCCCTTCGCTCGAGGTTATGGGTAGCCTTCAATTCTTGCTGTACGATGAAGCCTCGCAGAGCCATGGGGGTGCAGGAGGCTAGCCTCCTGCAATCCTTGACCACAACAGATTGTTTTCTGGGGGCACGCCCCCAGACCCCCAGGGCTCGCTTCGCTCGAGGTTATGGGTAGCCTTCAATTCTTGCTGTTCGATGAAGCCTCACGGAGAAACCCCGATACACTTGACTATACGGGTAAAATACTAAACCTTCACTAGCAGTCCCATATCCTAAATGGATTAGGCTTCTGCAAGACCCAGCTCCCCGCACCCTCGTGGTTGTGCCAGGCTTCATCGAATATTGCCCATTGCCTCGAGCGAAGCGAGCCTAGGGGGTCTGGGGGCGTGCCCTGGAAACAGTTAGTTATAGGGTTCAAGACGGCTAGCAGTAGCTGTGCGAGGCTTCAATTATCCTAATAGGTTCATTCTGTGATGCAATCGAAATAGTTTGGAAGAGCAACCGAATTTCCTATCCTGAAATGCCTTTGCGAATACTTGTTCGCCCAAGGTTTGATAACCCAAACCTCGGCGGAGCCGACCCAGGGGGTCTGGGGGCGTGCCCCCAGAAATCCTTAGAATAAAAATAGTTGCGCATGCGTTTGTTAGTAGTGGGGGTCTGGGGGTGTGATATCACGTGATAGAGTGTGGGATGAGATGTGCGGGAGGGTGCTGAGGATTACTGAGGGGGCCCAACGATTGGGGAAGGGGGAGTGAAACTTCGGTTTAGTGGCGTTCGGGCGTGTGAAAGTAGTAGCGGGATTCCGCGAGAGAGAGTATTGTTTGCAGATAACAGGTTGAGCAGAGGCGCGGTATCTACTCTACGATATAACTACTTGTTGGACCCACTTTGCTTTTTTAACGAAGAGCCGATTTCCCAACGTTGAGTTTGCTTCGTTTGTCCGCACTTAAGACATTTAATCGCACCTACGACCTCTACACAGTGGGACGAGAATAATGACGGGTGAGAGGGACGGGCCGGGTGTGCAGCAGGGCCTTGGAAACGAGTATACGGCGTTTAAGGAAGAGGACGAGGACATGATGGACTTTATTTCCTTCGACAAGCCGTCGGAGGATATCGAGTCTATTCTGTTCAACGACGGCTTTCCCCAGGACCAGCCGCAGCACCACCCCCAGGCGAGCCATGAAGGCGACGGCAGCTTCATCAATGGGAATGGGAATGGAAATGGGAACGGGGTTGATAACTCTCCGCCAATGAGGAGCAATCAGCCGGAGCACCAGTTTGTGTCTAATGAATCGTATCGAGCCGCCCAGACGGAGCTTTCGAGTCTCATGTTTGGGCGGAAGTACGGTCCTGAGAAGCCTAACGATGATTTGATGATAAGTCCGGCTACGCATCATCATGCTAACTCCGCCGACATCATTGCACAACACGATTCCAACCAAAGCACGAACTACAAATTCCAACTCCATCTCGGAGATATGCCCACAAAGTCACGTGTGGAGACACAGATCAAGTGTCGCATGGTCCTCCACCCAACTCCCGAAGAACATTTACTACATTTACCTGCAGACACCATCGCACGGCCGAAATTTCAGTTGCGAGACAGGTTCATGCCTTCCCCAAACACGCTCCACCTGGACGTCGACGTAGTGTCCCAGGCGGACCCCTCAAAACCGGTCTTCATGTGCTTCCGCTGCATCAACCGAGAACGGAAGCGGGCGTTTCGCAAAAAGAACCTCGACACAAACGAGGAGTACTACTGGAACGAAGAGCGCGTCCGACGGCTCATCATCTTCAACTCCAAAGAAGTCGTCCCCTTCTCGTTATCCAAGTCATGCGACATCGGTAACAATAACATCACCCAAGGAAAGGAAATCGAATTGCCTCTACGACTGGCTTGTTACTGTCGTCATCATTCTGCTAAAGACGGTTTTAGGTAAGTTTTCTCTCCATTCGAATGAAGCCTCGCATTGCCACAGGGAAACCCTAACCTAGTAGGTGGTTTTCTGGGGGCACTAGGTCGGCTTCGCCGAAAGTTGGGTTGTATTCGATGAAGCCTCGCAGAGCCACGGGGGTGCAGGGGGCTGGCCCCCTGCAATCCAACCCAGAAGTCGAGTTTTTAGGGAAACGGTTATCGACCAGTTGTTTGTGTTGAGGTCTGGGTTTTTGTGATACGTTACTAATTGGGTATTTTAGGGTTATTTTTACGATTAAGGATTATCAGGGGAATACGGTAGCACGGTCTGTTTCTAAGCCGATTCAGATTACTGATGATCATAAGGAGTCAAAGTTGCCTCCGCAGCCTACTCCGGCAAAGTCAGTGTTCAATTGGTCGAATACATCTGCGAGTAATACAGGACCGCCTTCACCTGCATCGGTAGAGGAGTCGTCAGAGGCGTTTACTAGTGATCATTCACAAAAGTCGCTGAAACGTAGACGGGACAGCGACTGGAATGGGAGCATGAGAAACAGCTATATGCAGCAGCAACCAATGACTTTTGCAAATTCTCGGCCATTAACCGCGACTCATCGACAATCATCTCAGAGTTCATTGCAGCAGATGCGGCCGGAAATTCCATCACCACAGTCTTCGGATAATTTCCAACAGATGGGGTCCATGAATCAGCAAATGAGTTCGTTGAGTGCGTCACCGTCCAATCCTTCAAATGGGCCATTACCGAGCATTCAGCGTGTGATTCCAGCACAGGGGTCAATTCGGGGTGGTATTGAAGTCACTTTGCTTGGTACGGGGTTTCATTCGGGGTTGTCTGCGACCTTTGGAGATTCAAAGTCTATGGCTACACATTGTTGGAGTGATTCGACAATTGTCACACAGCTGCCGCCGGCAACAATGGCTGGACCAGTGGTTGTGTCGTTTGAAGGTTTTGTTTTGAATAGTCCGCAAATATTCACCTATGTTGATGACACAGATAGACAGTTGATTGAACTGGCATTGCAAGTGGTTGGTTTGAAAATGAACGGTAAGCTGGAGGATGCAAGAAACATTGCTCGACGAATTGTGAATCCAAATGAAACTGGACATCATGAACAGAATGGTAACGGGGTGACGGCTGGAGGAGCAGGCGGTGATATTTCTCACATGGCCGCGGGCGGAGATCATTCCTTCAACCCAACATCCCTTGCAATTGATGATGGTGATCACGAGGGATTCATTGTTCGATGTATCGAACTAGTGTGTCTGAATGAATACGGCAAGTTGCCACATTGGCAACTGAAGAATTTTGAAGGACAAACAATGATGCATTTGGCAGCCATTTTGGGTTATACCAAGGTTATTATCATGTTAATTGCACAAGGCGCTCGGATCGATTACCAGGATACCAATGGTATGACCCCCCTGCATTTTGCGGCAATGCATGGCCATCGTCGAGTTGTTCGAAAACTTCTACGTGCCCATGCTGATCCATTCTGCCGAACTGTTTCTGGTGATACTGTCATGACTTTGGCACATCCGAGAGTTCTGGAACTGTTGCCTGTCGGCGTGGCCCATCATGAATACAACTCTGAGAACCGAACAAGCTCAAGTTCTACTCTGGCATCGATTGTTTCATCTGAGGATGGGCTGGATTCACGGTTCCTTGTTCATGGATATCAGAGCCCACCGTTTGTTTCTAGAGCCAATTCAAGTGCGTCTCTGATGCGGCATTACGAGAGTTCTGGGGCTGAACGGGATGATGACTTTTCTGACAGCGATTATGGGTTTTCTGATGACGATGAGGACAATGATGCGTTGGTTCTTGAAGATGAGCGACTGAACATCCGACGAAGTGAATTGGCGGCATACTCGCCACCTGACAATGAACCTCGCAACCGCACGACAGCCCAAAACATCTCGCAGTATATCTCAAGGTTGTCTAACAATGCGCGGAATCGAATACATGACATTGGAAGTTGGGATGACGTTCTTCGAACCTTCAAGCGAGGTCGAGACCAGACACACATCATGGTACCCACAGACCCCGATGCGCGAAGTGGAAGCGATAGTGATTGTACTGTCACTCCACGACCACAATCCTCAGAAAACAACATCAGTCGAATGTGGCATTACTTTATGCCACCAATCAATGAAGCCCAATCAACAGCACCTCAGTCGCCACCAAGATACGACGAGATCTTCCCAGAGACACCCCAACCCAAGAACGAAAAGCAAACCATTACAAACACTACCGCCGAGCAAGCACCCTCCGTTCAAAGAAGCGAATCTTCGCAAAGCTTGGAGTTTGTCGAAGAGTGGAGCAAGAACAAGAACCAGAGAAAAGAGATTCTCAATGATAAGATGCTCCTCTTCTTCTGGCTTCCAGTCCTCCTCCTGTCAATTGCCTTCTACGTCTTCAAAGACAATCAAACTGTGGTGTTGTACAGAGCAAGCCTACAACAGATTGGTGAACGATTTAGAGAACACTTGACTAACCTCCTCCTGGAAAAGCATCGTTCAAGAAACCACCAAGCCCTAACGGTCCCTTCATCAGAAACCGCAGTCATTCTAGCAGCATAACTGGTCTAATTTATTTATGTAAATACGCTTCCTGTATACTAATTATTAATATTCTTTCTCTTTATACACTACCCGTTTTGAAATATATCCCCCAGAGACTTGTCCTGGGCTAGGATTGCAGGGGGCCAGCCCCCTGCACCCCCGTGGCTCTGCGAGGCTCCAACGAATAGAAGAAACTGAACACTACCTATAACTTCGAGCGAAGCGAGCCCAGGGGGTCTGGGGGCCTGCCCCCAGAAATTAGTTCTGGCTTAGGTTTGCAGGCCCCTGCACCCGAATAGAAGAAACTGAACACTACCCATAACTTCGAGCGAAGCGAGCCCAGGGGGTCTGGGGGCCTGCCCCCAGAAACTAGTTCTGGGTTAGGTTTGCAGGGGGCTAGCCCCCTGTGCCCCCGTAGCTCTGCGAGGCTTCAACGAATAGAAAAAAGTACTGCCCATATCCTCGAGCGAAGCGAGGAGAGGGGGGCTGGGGGCTTGCCCCGGAAAATAAGTAAAGGTCATTAAGTATGCATTAGGTTGATTATATGTCTTAAAAATCCTCCCATACTCTGTCTGCGTTAGGCTTGCCTTTAGTTTCGGGGACAAACTTTAAGAAGAAGACGATAGAGCATGTGGCGGTGAAAGTGAAGACCAGGAAGACCTTAGTGTCTAATGAGGCTTTTAGGATCGGGAACAGGAAGCCAACAAGGAACGTTGAGAACCAGTTTGCTGTGGTTGCAACACTTTGAGCGACGCCAACAGCTGGGCCAGGAGACAATTCGGAGATGATGAGGAATGGGATTGGACCAAGGCCAGAGGCAAAGGAGATGACAAACAGACAGGCAGAGAGCGAGGCGATAAGGGAGGAATCTATGACCAAGCCAAGTGTCAGGAGGCCTGCGAAGAAGCCCATGCCAGTTGTGGAGAGGAGAAGGAGCGGCTTTCTACCAAATCTGTCCACAGCAGGGGCAACGAAGGCTGTGACAATGCAGTTCATGAGAGAGATGAAACAGTTGATTACCCGGGAGTATTGTGGCAGGCTCGTACTGAGGATTGAGACTCCATAAAACACGATTGAATTAACGCCACAGACCTGCTGGATGACCATGATGCCAATCACCGCACTCAAGACCCGGCGATATTGAGGGTTCGTGAAGAACTCCCACACGCCAATCACGGTGTTGCTCTCCTTGCTAGCATCCTCCTCAAGAAGCCCGGCACTTTCCGATGAAGTGTCCTGAGCGGAGTTTTGCGGAGAATTTGGTTCGAACCCAGCGTCAATCCTCCATTGAAGTAATTCATCGTCAAATGAAGATGGGCTCTTTCGAATCACGGCTAGTGCCTTTTTGGACTCTGGGACCATTCCATTGAGGGCAAGCCATTTGGGGGACTCGACACAGATGGGAAGCAAAATGGCATTAACAATTCCAACAACAGAGCCACCATAAAGGATGCTTCTCCACTTCTCCTCGGTGGACCAAAAAATGCCCAGGAACTGCGTGCCCATGATACCGAAATTAACAAACAATTGGATCATGGACCCCAGGGCACCACGGAGCTCCGGTGGACTGATCTCATTAACATATACCGGTGTGACCACTATTGACGAGCCAGCACCCACCCCAGCAATGAACCTCCCCAAACACATTTGCGGCACAGATGTAGCCGTGGCCATTAGCAATGGACCGAGAATAAAGAACAAACAATTGATAAAAGAACATCGTCTCCTACCAATTTTATCAGCTATGGAGCCAGAAAACGCAGCACCAAAACAACCTCCAATAGCATTGATGGAATTAACCAGGCCAATGTCCCGAGAATTCATCGGTATACAATCGGCCACAGTTGGGTCTAGAGTCTCACAGGATATAATAGATTGCGGCGCGTTCAGCTCGGCTAAATGGTATCCAAACTGTAACGGGCCCAGCCCTATGGCTGCTACAGTGATGAGCAGGCGAACAGTCAGCTCCCGCGTAGCAGCATTAGGAGCATTCATCATAGTTCTTTAATGTGGGGATGATGTTGTGTGATACTCTCCTCCCATCGGTGCAAATCCCTATCGATTATCGCGATCGGTCCGATATAGATATCTACCCCCGGACCCCTAGTCCACTTCTCCATCACCCCAACTCTGAATCGCAGACTTCTGCCAACGCTTAGTGAAATCGTCCATACCAACCAGACGGGATTTATCTCTCAGCAGTTGATGGACACTAATATCACAGACATTCAGACAACTGCAGAATGGCACATGGAGGCAAACCAACCATTATGCATGGCCTGCCTTCACTATGATAAAGCATATGACAAACTGCAATCCTAACCTAGAACTAATTTCTGGGGCACGCCCCGAGACCCCCTGGGCTCGCTTCGCTCGAAATTTTGGGTAGTGTTCAGTTTCTTCTATTCGTTGGAGCCTCGCAGAGCCACGGGGGTGCAGGGGGCTGGCCCCCTGCAATCCAATCTTTGTTTCTGACTCTAAGTCTGAATTCCATCAATGAATTGAAGTCCCGCAGGGCTAATGTTTTGGTCCTTTTTTAAAAAGAACAACAATATTAAATATTAATTTTTTAAACGATTTGGTTATACCATATAGATGTATGTTAATTGATGGCTCTAACAGATAACATGTACATGACGATGTTCTAGGTTAAGAAGGCAGCTAGAGATCTTCATTAAAGTTTCCCGATGTTCCACCATAAACGAGTTAAAGCCGCAGGCCAATGTTTTGATTCTTGTTTCGAAAATTAAAAGAACAATATAAATTTATAATTTACTTAATATTGCGTTTCGCCTTTGATTTTGTACTAACCTCAAATTTACTTTCCCAAGGTCAGTGTCTTCTTGACAAAGCACAACTGGGCGTTCCTTGGCTATGAAGTTGTGGCTGGATGTTCAGAAAGTGATAAGAAGAGGTAGGTTATGTGCCGCTGATCCGTAAACACTCGCTAATGCTAGCTATCCACACAATGCGCTATTTCGTCGTTTCGAACGCTAGAGGATTTTGGGCCCACTACCTATTCGATTTTCATTAAATCTTACCCCTGTGAGCTATAATATAAGTGTGAAAACATGGAATGCAGTGACTAGTCTTTACTTCATGGTGCCATGCCACATAAAATGTCAAAATCCTACACGTATCTTTTAACATTATCCTAGCAACAACTTACGTGTTCTCCAGGTTCGATTCTGCGCCTCCATCGTCCATACACTTACTGTAGATTGTAGACCTCGTCAAGTGCCTTGATTTGGTTTTTTTCAGGAAAAGAAAAACAAAATTATCTATTATTTGTAGTCTGGCATGCCTCCGAAAGTCGGCTTTGTAGAGATTTTAGAGAAATAAAACCAACGGTTTCCAATTCTATCAAACATGGATAATTTCAATTGTGTAACTTGTTTCATATACAAGTATTTGGGTTAGGAGGTAATATCGTTCTCCCGTCTAAGAACAGAGTTTAATTTATTTTTCCCCGGAGTGTCCCCTTTGGTTCTTTTTGGGAAAAAAGAACAAGCCTGCCCTCCCGTATTCCCCCTCGCAGAGCGCCCCCTTTTGGTTCTTTTCAGGAAATAACAAACTTAACACCGTTTTAAGCCTCGCAGGGCCGCCCTTTTGGTTTTTTTTGGCAAAAGAATATCTACTATCTTTGGTCTAATGGGTCGCCGTGAAAATCCATGCAAGTATTCTCGGTGATTTTTTTTAACCGACGCAATGCTTAATTAGGCTAGTGCGCTTGGTAATTTGCCCCACGGGGCTGCGCGGGGAGCGCGCATGAGGCGGTCTGGGAGGAAGCGCATATATATCTGCACGATTTTAATCACCAGAATCGCCCCCTATCTTCAGAGAGCGAAAATGACCACAACTCTTTTTGGTACGGATACTTTTTGAGCCAAAGACTATGGGTCCAGAGTTACAGAAGAGGCATTATTCTGAAGAAATGGCGGAAGTGGGGAGTAAGGATGTCACTTATAAACGACCTGCTTTCGAGTATGGTGGTGTGGCTGCGGATGTGGTTGATAATGTTGGTGAGGCCTCAAAGAATGCAGAGTCCTCTTGTGGCGACCTTCCTTATTTAAAGGAAGACAACATCTCTATTCAGGTGACGCTTAGTGCAGACAAAGTTGAGAATTTCCCCACGAAGATTGAGGAAGCCATCTTGGAAGCTTTCAACAAGGTGAAAGCGCATCAGAATATAGTCATTGAAGCATCTGACTGTAACGACACCGACATTAAAGCATTGAACGACGTTCTCGAAAGGCTTGGTATTGCAGGTAGAAGAACGTTGGAGTACAGTGCAGGGGTTTACCGGATCGTGATACCTGGAGAATTGCATGACGTAGTTCTAGCTCTTTGCGAGAAGATAGCTGCGATACGCGTACACGTAGCTCGCTATGAATACTACTACGAAGAAAAGAGGTCCAGCAAACAACTGCTGGCTCTTCAATATCAAGAAGATGCAAACAAAGAGCCAGATGCTTCCTTTGCTCCCAGATGTGAACTGCTTTTGCATGAAGTGCGACGAAAGGTATTGGACTATCTGCCAAAAAAGCCACTTCCGCCTACTGTATTTGAAATGGCGGCTACTGAGACTACCGCCCAAGTGAACATTGATGCTGAGCGATGGCACTACGGTAGCTATTTTGTCACGGAGGAGACTCTGTGTATAGACTTCAGACCGACAGATCTGTCGCTGGTTCTCACTCGAAGAGATTTTACTGTTGAGAACATTGAAAGAGTTCTTAATGGACTGGGAGAAAATGTGCCTCAGGGGGATATTGACTCAGTGAAACGTTGCCTGATTGATCGTCTAGACGTCAAAAAAAGGAGAAACAAGCATTAATCGTGGTCTTTGAACATTGGGATGATCTTGATGAGATTATTCGACTTTTAAAGCTGGAATTTGGAGTGGCGTGGGGTTCTTACTCTCACGAAACTCTTCTCGGGTACAAGAAAAAGGACCATAAATTGATCCTGAAGGACCTCAGAATAACCTTACAAAGGTTGAATGAGATGAGGGCAAGACTCCCGAATAACCTCGCAAGAGCCAGCCGGGAAGATTACAGGACCTGTTACAGGATTGTAGACAGTAGAACGAGGGAGGTGCATATTGTCGACTGTGACGAAAATGGAACAGTCGCTGATCGCAACGCTCAGGAACTCAAACTCCACATCAGACCATTCGTCGGGTTTGCGCTAAAAAAAAACGATGTCATTCGCTTTACCAACACCCAGCTTGTTATGCTTTGGAAGAGAGCTATCGAAAAGTACGGAAAAAGCGCAGAAAGGCAAACTGGTTTGGAACTTGAGGGTCTTACCAATGAAGAATTGAGATGGCATTGTAAACGGCTAACGCTACCGACAGCCGGTTTAGACTCACGACAAATGATCAAGAAATTCTTCGGAGAGCACCGGATATATATGACGGTGGTTTAATTACCGTTTCGGATACTCATATAGAAGAAGGTGATGTGTAAACTTAAATAAATATTGATGAACAGATTAAAGTCTTGTCATCCTACCTTAATTCACTGTATACAATCTATTATAGCGCGCCCTTAAGTTTGGCCGTACGTTAACGTTGATTATAGATATCTGTACCGCGGTATGTGTCTACTCGCACGTGCACCCGGCCAGCTTTTAATACTTTTCTAATCGATATAAACATATATGAACACAAGCACCGCGGCCTCTGAAATGTTTTTCCAGAGAAAAGCGTAGTTGCGCGCGCTTTATTCTGGCCCAAGAATCCGTGATCCGGATTCTGCATGAAAAGCGGTTGCTTGCCCTCAATGTAGAGTTCGAGTACACGTAGCTAGCATGAACTTGATGTATGTGTACGTAATTAAGATTAAGGAAAATATATATAGAAATGATAATTAATTTAATGGAAGCAGAACGAACTGTTCTTTTTAAATAGAAGGACCAAAAAACTTCCGCGGCACTGCAACCAGGTGCATGTGATACGTGGCTTCTATCGATCTATATATATAGTGTTCTATGCAGCTTTGGCCATTTAACGATGTACCATGCGTTAGAGCGCTCGATATCGAGGGTACGTAAATATGCATCTCGATTCTTAACTATTTTGAACGCTTTACTATCATCTCGGACGATCAAGTATCGGCCTTGTCTTCCATCATTGGCCTAGTCTCAGGATAACCTCTTCTGCATAGTTTTCCTATTTATTACCTCTATTTGCCCGAATTTGTTGTAACATAGTCCGGCGCGATTGATCAACAAAGGGTACGTTTTGATGGTTGACAAGAGACCTCATAGAACAAAATGCCAAAAATGAAGACGGTACTTCTACCAATTAATTCATGCAAGTATTTGGTGGTTTTTTTACGAGGATAGAAATAAAAAAGGTACTTGCTACCAACTAATTCATGCAAGTATTCTGGTGATATTTTTTTACGAGGGTGCGCAAAGGTACTTGTCCAATTTAGCTCGAAGAGCCAAGTCTTGTCCCGGATGCGCGCGCACATATGGCACAGGCTCGGCTTTAATTAATCACTGTTTATTCCTCCGAGGGCGAAACCATCATGCCCCTGAGTCGGCTTCGCCGAGCTTGGCTATAAGATATTATTGAGAAGTAAGACTAATTTATAAGGCTTTCTAAATTAATCACATGCAAGGATTACATTTTTTATAACCTGCGTCATACACAGATATTTGGGATAGTTTTTTTCCCTGAAACTAAGAGTTTACTTACAAGAGCTTCGCAGAGCACCCTCTTTTTGGTTCTTTTTCAGGAAAAGAACAAGTCTGACCCTTAGTGAGCCTCGCCGAGCGTCCCTTTTAGGTTCTTTTTCCGAACAGAACCGAAAGGGTCCCCTGCGAGCTACCTCTTGGATTTAATTAGAATTCATCTGCTGCCGATCCCGCCGACGCTCGGAGATTACGGTCCAGCTGTGAGGTTACGAGAACAGGAAGGGTAGTTCCTATACTTCAACTTTTTTGTGCTCTGGAAGAAGAATCGGCGATCGGTTTTGTTACCCCTTTCTTCACGTTTTCTGTTGAGTGTCTCTTGGTCTGTGCATTTTTTCTCTGCTCCATGTTGAGCACGCGTACACTACCGGAGAAAACGTCCTATTACCCTAACGGAAGGGCTCGTGTCCCTAAGTAGAGAACCCAAGAGGGAAGTGAAATGGTGGATATGGCCTCCAACTCCAGCTTTATTGGAGAGGGTGGGGGTCAATCCGCAACTTCCAATGGAGATAACGGCATTGATCCACATTTAGACGGCGGGTGGACTTGTTTTGATTTCAACGATACAGAATGGACAAAACAGTTAAGGAATTTTCTATCAAACGGTTCTTCTCTGGAAGCAGATCTCCTCATTTGTATCAAGGGAGTGACGACTGATTCAATTCACCTTGTTGACGACCAGCTCGATAAGTTGAACATCAGAGGGCGAAGGTCCTTTTATCTGACAAATCAAACTTTCTGCATTAAAAAGGAACACAAAAGGATAGGCGAAGGTCTTAAATACAAGCTCAGATTGTGTGGTGCTTTTGAAAAATATTTGAGTTTGCGGTCGCAACGGTCAGCACGCACAGTGTATGATGACGGTGGAGCAAAGGAACCAAATGATTCTTTCTTACATTATCACACTGCAACCGCCACGAATTTAGGGAAAAGACACGATTTCCCTCAAATTGTTATTGAAGTGGCTCTTTCGGAAACGTTGCAAGGGCTCAGCGCAAATATTAGGAGGTGGCTAGTTAAAACAAGGCTGCAGACTCGTACCGCCGTGGGCGTTAAGGTGGATCGGCGTAGACTGAGGTTCGTTGCAACTGTCTGGGATTTCTCTAGCGAGGGGCTCTGCCAATTGCATGACGAACTAGTTGCTGAAGAGAGGGATGCCGATGACATTGAGTTCCTCCGTAGATGCCTAACGGTGATAATCAGTCAAGACATCCGGCAGGTGGACTGGTTTCTGGATTTTTCTTCAGTAACTAACGAAAGGGATCTAACAACCTTTTGGGAAAATAATGGTCCACCCATGCTTGATGCTGAAGGTGAAGATGATAGCGGAAATCAGCGCGATACTCATAGTGTCCCTGTGGCGTTGAACGAGTTGCATAAGGAGCTTCGTTCAATTCCTACGCCAAAAAGACGTCGGGCTATTCGTGGGACGAGGCTTCGTCGGTCATGGCTCATAAATGCGTTCACAGAGCTGGCAGAATTTCAGAACGCCAATGGTGCAGCCCCAACTATTTTAGAACGCCATATAATAAACGCAGATGTCAAGGACCAACAACAAACTCCAGAAACTCTGTCGAACACATATGAGGAGTTGTCGGAAACGGAATGTGCTCGATTGCTCGACTTAGGTAAACCAGACAAGGTGGAAATTACCTTCCGCTCCGGGATACCTCATTATGTTGGTGGTGTTAGGAACATAACGCTCAGGACCAGTTCCTGGATTGGCTTTGAAACCGGCAGAAAAGCCGACTCGTCCATTGTGTTGGATGAGCCGTTCTTGGAGTCTCTGTTCGAGGAGAGCATGTTTTGGGACAACACTGAAGGGGATGTAAGACTCAATCATCTCAGCGCAATCGGGATTGCGTACTTTGCGTATAAGTCTAGAGTCGGTCAGCGCGTTGACACGATACCGTTGGATCAAGCGATTGATCTTGTGGCCCGAACTAAAAATGTAGCGCCTGATTATCTGCTTTCCGGTGTACCAAGACACTTTATACAGCCTGAGTTTCGGGAGCACTACGTATATGGTGTTCTTGACTTTTTACACGACATGAACTAATATTAATTAATAATTATGAGATAGAAAATCAATTAAAAACACAGTGCAATTATTCTACCATGTACCACCATGCATATGGCCAAGGAGTATATATATAAAGTAACTAGTACTATATATATATAGTAATAACCCCCCGGCCCCCACGTACCCCATGGCCAGCTAGCTTTTAATTTTATGATATATACGTGCATATGTGTTAATTGGTACCCGGTGGCTCTAGCTTACAGATAAGCTATAAGACGACAATATTAATATATTATAATATTTCTAGCTAGCTAGGGTAATCTAACGGCATGGACCTTAAACTTTGCCCGATATTCCACCATCAACGAGTTGAAGCCCCGCAAGGCTAATAATGTTTTTGGTTCTTTTTTAAGAAGAACAGTGCATTGCGTTCGACGTTTAATTTCGGGTGTATGTATGCAGCAGATTGGGAATCGTTCAACCGTGGGAATGTGTGTCGGACCGGTGGGACAAAAACACAATTAAACTGGATAACCATCTGAAAACGACTAACTTTGGCTAGAAGAGGCTTATCAGGAAAAGGATGAGTGATGGACACGTTGAAAAGAATGGCAAGAAAATTTTAGAGGATGAAGGAGTCCAGCAGTTGGTTGAGCTCAACAAGGGACAGCGGTTGAACCTGGCACCAGTGGTTCGAGTGACATTGGCAGGGTCCATTGGAGGTTTATATGGCCTTGCAACTGGATTTTACAACGGGTTTACAAGGTCTGCACTACAATATTTGGCTGAGAATGCCCATAGGATGCCTAGCACGAAAGGAGGTTGGTACTTTTACCATAAGCGAAAGAACTATGTGGTTCTGAAAGTGGGAATGGTTCAGGGGTTTAAGCAAATGGTCCGATTTGGGGCCATTGCCTCGACATATTTTGGGATTGAAGCATATATTGATAGGATCCGGGGAACCATAGATTTTGGTTCAAGTATGCTGGCGGCGGGGACAGTAGGCCTTGGATATGGTCTAACAGCTGGCCTGAGCAGAAAACAAACAATTCGTTCAGCTCGCTCATTCATGATCTTCGGTGGTATTGTAGGCTTCCTACAAGATGTCATTCGATATAAAAAGGGTAATGATGTCTGGTACGTACGAAGACTACAAAGACAAACCCCGGCCTCCATCTAATTCACCCAACCCTCTACTCTCTACTTGTAAATAACTTACGACTCAATAATGATACTGTATTAACAACCATTTATTTATTAGATATCGACGAACTGTAGCTTTTTCTGGCACGCCTCCAGACCTTCCCTGTGCTGTACTCGGCGTCACCGAGGTCTGACTGCGAAGCAGAACAATCCTTCTTTTCCTGAAGAAAAGAACCTATTAGAACAATTGTCCTTTGATTAGATGCCGAATAACTGTTTTAAAAAGAAATCTAATCGTTCGACTGGTAGTCATACTTGGGGGGGCACGCCCCCAAACCCCCTGGGCTCGCTTCGCTCGAGGCTGTGGGTAGTAGTTTATACTTTCTATTCGTCGAAGCCTCACAGAGGCACGGGATTGCAGAGACCTGCCACCCCTGCAATCTCGCCCATTAACGTGATTTCTAGGGGCACGCCCCCAGGGTCGGCTTCGCCGGGATTTGGGTTCCTTACTCTCTTCTGCGAAGCAGAACGTATCAACCTTTCGCGAGGCAGTATCTAAGGGTTCTGGAGCCAGATTCCAGAAAGGAAAATAGCATGTATCTATGTCATTGCTTTAGTAGAAAATGGATGCATTACTGCACGTCAATCTCTACTTGGCATGGGGCAAGGGCAAGGGCAAGTGCTATTCTTAGGTCAGTGCTGACAAAAGGATTACGTAATTGAGGGGGGTGGGGGAAAGTACCAATAGACGCCACATTACACTGAAGAAAACCCTTCCTTTCTAAATACAACATTGAGGTTTCAAATAAACCGAAGCACACTTCTCTCTTCTACTTAAAATTCGTGGAGCCGTGCCACGGCTGGCCCCAATAGGACCAGTTTGCTAATTCACACCACTAGCACTGAGACTTCAGCTAAATTGAGACCAATGTAACACCAAAACCTCAGGGAAGCGGAGCCATGGGGTCTGGGGCTGGCCCCAGAATAACACCAGGTCATTACAATTCCTTCCACTAGAGCTGAAGTTTCAGCTAAATTGAGGCCAGTACAGCACTTAAATCTCCGCGAAGCGGAGCCACGGGGTCTGGGGCTGGCCCCAGAAGAACACCATGTTACTACAATTCCTTCCACTAGAACTGAAGTTTCAGCTAAACTGAGGCCTGTGCAACACTCAAATCTCCGCGAAGCGGAGCCATGGAGTCTGGGGCTGGCCCCAGAGACAACCCATGTGAAAGATGAGGGGGTTAATCTATTCGTTATTGGGGGTCGTAAAATCTAGATGTCCGCATCCCAGTCGTCGATTTCTTCCAATTCAGGGTCCGGGTAAAGAAGGATGCAGGCGATTCCGCCGAGGTCGCTGAGTTCTTTGCCTGATTGATGCATGGTTGAGAAGATGAGGGCTTCTCGGCCCGAGTTGCGCAGCTCCTCCACCATGGCGATGTATTTCTTTCTGGTGGCGATGTCGTTGCTTCGGAACAAGGAGTCTGTGATGAGCAGGGTAGCAACGGCACCTTTCGCCACCGCTTCTTCCACATGGCGCGGGCCGTACCATGCACGCATGTCGTCGTCGTTGAGGCACTTGAAAAAGTTGTCCAGAACGTTGACCTCTCGTTGGTAGCGTGTGTTGGACAACTGTGACTGCACTTCGGGGTTCTTCAGCACCTCATCCAGGCCCTGCAGATATCCCGTGGAGCTGTGTGTGACTAAAAACTTGCCCTTAGACTTCACCAGTGTTTGGTCTCCTTTCGTCACTGCTGTCTGTTGCATGAAATCATAGAATCCCCGTGCAACAAACCCCGGGGAGGCTAGCAAAACCACCTTCAGCTTGTCCAGCTTGAACGTTCGATTCATCGTGTTATACAGTAGCTCGTAGAACTTGTTCATGCCCTTCTCGTACCCACTGTTGTCGCCGCGCTTCTTCTTGGGGATGTTCTGCTCAACCTTCTGACGCAGGAAGGTCATGTTGTCGGTGATCAGGCACAGATGCGCAACGCCCTCCTCCATCACAATGGCAGCAATCTCCGCCTTGGCCTCGGGGTTGGTAGAGTTCTCAACCACCTCCAACGAAACCAAGTCCCACTCAAGCTTGTACAACTTGAAATTGCGGTTCAGGTCCAACGAAAACGTGTGATAGGTGCCGGCAGGCACATCCTCATGATCTTCAATCACCTTCCCCTTGATCCTCAGATCACAATCCGCCGGTTCAAAGTCCACACTCTCCACCTTCAGCTTCAGCTTTAATAATTTACGCTCCGACGAGCCTCGCACAGGACCATCCTTGGTCATCTTCGCAACCTTCCGGTGCGTCCACGCCTCGATCTCATCTCCTACATGAATCAGATTGTATGCATGCCACATGTCCTCAGAGTCCTGGGGACAAAGCGTGATCTCCCCAGACTTGTCCTTCGACAACGACTTCCGTATCAGCTTCATGTTCTGTCCAAAAACTGTTTAATCCTCTTGCTCGACACTGACAAACGGCTTTTTTCCTATTGGGAGCTGCTCGCCCGTGCGGCTCAACCCTGAAATTTCATACCACCTCCAGCCCTTGATCAATGATAAGGATTCTGGGGGCACGCCCCCAGACCCCCAGAGCTCGCTTCGCTCGAAGATATGGGAAGTCTATTCTTCTTTCTGTCCGTTGATGCCTCGCAGATCCACGGGGGTACAGGGGGTTGGCCGCGCAAAACCCTAACCCAAGTAGTTTCTGGGGGCACGCCCCCAGACCCCCTGGGCTCGCTTCGCTCGAAGATATGGGTTAGTGGTTTATTCTTTCTATTCGTTGTAGCCTCGCAGAGCCACGGGGTACAGGGGGCTGGCAACCTGCAATCCTAATGCAGGTGTTGTTTTCTGGGGGCACGCCCCCAGACCCCTGGGTTCGCTTCGCTCAAAGATATGGGTAATGGTTTCCTGTTTGTCTGTATTTCTTTCCAGACTCCACTTGTGAAGAAGGCGAGGTGTACGATTACGTTAAAAGGCTGAGGATGTTTGACGTAATGAAATCCTGGCCAAGGTATGTAATAAATAAACTAGTTCAATTTCGAACAGGACATACCTTGTCTGGGGGATGGTTTAAAGGACGAGGGACCCAGGGAGATGAAGGTTACACCTACAATTGTGGAGAACTCAAAACTATCCAACATATTATCCAGCAATGTCCCAAGAGGGCAGAAGAAAGAAAGAAACTAAAGAAAGTGTCAGCGAACCTTGACTTGTCAATTTTATTGAACACCAAGAAAAGCCTCCAAGAAATGGCGGACTTTATCACGACTGGACGAAAACATGACACAGCGAAGCTCAAAGTGCGCCCAATCAATGAATCTAGTAGCAGACAGTTGGAATCAACCCAGGCTACGTAGCAGCAGGCTGATTCTTCTAAATCCGGGTCTGACTGAGTCGCTAAAGTGGAGATGATGAGTGGAAGCAAAGAGATAAACAAGTGCAAAGCACACCAAATGGAAAAAAAAAACAATAAGAAATAATTATATGTATTGGATCAAGAGTCTGGTACGGTCTTCGTGACTTATTCCGAGTTTAACTCCGAGTGGGTGCGCCTGGCGACTCTATAATAAACTGATTAAATGTCAATGATAGAACATTACCCATAGCATCGAGCGGAGCGAGCCCTGGGGGTCTGGGGGCGTGCCCCCAGAAATCTAGTTCTGGGTTAGGTTTGCAGGGAGCCAGCCCCCTGCACCCCCGTGGCTCTGCGAGGCTTCATCGAATACATACCTATAAGCTCGAGCGAAACGAGCCCAGGGGGTCTGGGGGCGTTCCCCCAGAACACCAGTTCTGGGTTAGAGTTTGCAGGGGACTGGCCCCTTGCATCCTCGTGGCTCTGCGAGGCTTCAACGAATGGAAGCCCATAGCTTCGAGCGAAGTGAGTCCAGAAGGTCTGGGGCGTGCCCCCAGAAAACCACTCCTGTTGCTTGTGTTGATGGATGGTTTACAGTAGGTCCAAGAATCTGATATTATACGACATACACTTGTTCTGGTTTCCGGGGACGGTGGGAGTGAGTGCGTATAATAGCATATTCCAGTACTACCGAGAGCCATCTGGAAAAGATAGCGGGAAGGAGCAGAAGAGGTAGCGGTAGTTGTGGCTTGTGAGCTGAGGAAATGGCGCTTGCCTCTAGATCTAACGACACCTGGGGCTATTTACTATACAACGTACACTTGAATGGATGTCCGAAGACTGCGGCGAGTGAGTGTGTACAATAAATAACCCTAGATACCACTGAGAAGCTAGACGCGCGTCTATTCCTGCTCAGTGAAGAAAGAAAGAAAACCACGGGGAATCGACCCCTATTTATACTTTTTTTCGCCACCCTCGCTTACGTCATCAACCCCTCCAACCCATACCTTCAATTACCTTCCACCCCCCCTCCAGTACCGTATACTAACCCCAAGAAGCTCCTTATGCGTTCATTACACCTCATTACAAGCCCCCAGACTTCCGTGATACCATTTGGCGTGCAAACGCCCTTCTTCCTCTAGAAAAGAAACCTAGTAGTGTTTTTCTGGGGGCACGCCCCCAGACCCCCGTGGCTCTGCGAGGCTTCATCGAATAGAAAGTATAGTAGTGTTTTGCAGGGGGTCAGCCCCCTGCACCCCCGTGGCTCTGCGAGGCTTCAACTAATAGAAAGAAGGTTACACTACCATTTGACATTTTGACATTTACACTACCCATAACCTCGCGAAGCGAGCCCGGGGGGTCTGGGGGCGTGCCCCAGGAAGCCGCACCTGGGTTAGGGTTTGCAGGGGGCCAGCCCCCTGCACCCCCGAGACTCTGCGAGGCTTCACCGAACATGAAACCACTAACCATAACCTCGCGAAGCGAGCCCAGGGGGTCTGGGGGCGTGCCCCCAGAAAACCACTTAGGTTAGGGTTTACAAGCTGACTTTTGAGGAAGGTATTTTTTGTGAATTGAACTGTATAAGTTATCTAACCTGGGCGTTTGTGAGGGAGGCGGACTTGCAGACGTCGCCAGCCTTTGTGACGAGCTTGCGATCGGGCTCGCCTTCCTTTCGGTAGACGACGTTGAGGCTGTCGTCGGTGGTGAAGTGGGGCTGGACGGTTTCCCAGATCTTCTTCTTGGGGTTGAGCTGGCGCTCGGGTTCGATGTCGAAGCCCTCGAAGAAGACCTTGTCGCCGGCCTTAGCCCCGGCGGGGGGGTTGACGAACTCGACGTTCTCGTCGTTGCTAGCACACAACACCATGCCGCACGACTTGATGCCGCGCATGTTCACGGGCTTGAGGTTCGCCACAACCACCACCATGCGGTCCTGCAGCGCCTCCAGCGGGTAGTACTTGACGAGGCCGCTGCAGACCTGGCGAGGGCCGTCTTCGTCGCCCATGTGGATCGTCGACACGTACAGCGAGTCTGCGTCCGGGTGCTTGATGGCCTTCTCGATGTGGCCCACCCGTAGGTCCACCATCCCGGGCGTGACGGGGGCAGCTTCCGCTGGCGGAGCCGCCGGCTTCTTCTCCTTCTTCTTCTTCTCCTTCTTTTCCTTGCGCGCCGCATCCGCGCCCTCAGCACCTGCAGCTGCCTCCTTCTGTTGTGGCTGTTGTTGTGGCTGTGCCTGTGGCTGGGCTTCGGCCTTCTTCTTCTTCTCGGGCTTTGCCTTGAACTCGCGGGGGGCGTCGAGGTTCACGTCGACCTTGAGCCGGGCGTCTGCCGGAAGATCGAGCTTGTTCTGGACGTAGTCGGCCCAACGCACAATGTGGCGCAGGCCCCGGACCCGCTCCACGTCCCATTCCTTGGCCAGGGGGAGGACCCGGCCAAAGACGACTGCGTCGGCAACCGTCAATTCGGGCGTGTTGCACAGCGTCGTGCGCTCCTTCAGTCCCTCGTTCACCTGCTCCAGACTCTCTGGGAATCTGCTCGACAGCGTCAGCCATTGGTGCTGCTCCGCCTTCTGCAGCTCAGTCAGCTCCGGCTGCTGGCCCTCAAACTGCCCCAGCAGCTCCGTGTTGGTCTACTCAGCGTTAGTCTCCTCTAGTGCATGCATGCGCGCATCGTGCTATGCTCACCTCCGGCTTGGCCCCAAGACTCAAGCTCTTGTTAAATGCCTCGGTCAACGCTTCAATGGACATCCTGTCGCTGTGCTACAAACAACTCCCCACCAAATTTTTCACCCTCCAAAAAATAGGGGGCGCGCCTCCCCCCAAAAAAACCCCAAACCCTAACATCAAGATAGCCACCCCTAAGACCCCCTAACTTATTAACCCGCGGGTGGCCTTTTCTGGGGGCACGCCCCCAGACCCCCTGGGCTCGCTTCGCAAGATTATGGGTAGTGGTTTATGGTATCTATTCGTTGAAGCCTCGCAGAGCCACGGGGGTGCAGGGGGCTGGCCCCCTACAAACCCTAACCCTGTTGTCTGGGGGTACGCCCCCAGACCCCCTGGGCTCGCTTCGCAAGATTATGGGTAGTGGTTTATGGTATCTATTCGTTGAAGCCTCGCAGAGCCACCGGGTACAGGGGGCTGCCCCCTGCAAAAGCTCGAATTATAGGTAGTGGTTTATTGTTTCTATTCGTTGAAGCCTCGCCGAGCCACGGAACTGGGACTAATATGAAGCTTAAACCATGTTGAATGTGCTGGAATGATCTGTGTGCAGTATTGTGGAAACCTGGGTTGTCCACTCAACACTATTTTACCCTTGCAACTGCACTTATTATATTTCTTGGAATATTAGCACTAGAGTTAGTTTGTGTGTGTTTCCACTTACTGTTTTCAACACATAATTATGTAGAATGATCTGACTGCCAATGAGTAAGGTTAGCCTTAATCACCTGATCATTGACTGTGGGATTGGATATTCAATTAGCCTATATCCCAACAGGTCGGAGGGCTGGTCCCAAAAATTTACCCACTCAGTTTGAAAATAATCCAATTGGCTTGATGGGTCCCTTCTTTTTCCAGAAAAAGAAGCAAAAGGCGTTGTTCTGCTTCGCAGAAGAATATGGGAAGCCGAATCCTTCCGCGAAGATGATTCAGGGGTTTGGGGTTTGATACACCTCTTTTTTTTCCAGGAACAGATGCAGAAAGCATTGTTCTGGGGAAGGCATGCTCCCGAAAACTCAGTTGGTGGGGCTTAGCCGGCAATATATACGCTTTTACAGAAGCCCGACGCTTATAATTCTTCGATCTAGCGTAGAAGAACGTTTTTTACCCTTTAAGTTTAAGAGGCCGACCGAGTTTACAATGCTATGCGTGTATGTATGCTGACACTGAAGTTCCAAGTACGTAACTTTTAGTTTTCCGTCGTTTGGAACTGCCTTTGGATTTACGCAAAATCGATCCTCTTTTTCGGTTTTCCGACCGTTATTTTGATACCTTCTAGATCTGTAGGCCTCGGATATTAATCGAATAAATTTACCTCTGAATAGGTCATGTATGAAACATACAGCACGGTCTAGCTTTTTTGTCTTTTTTCCCTTATATTGCAATTGGTAATTTCAAGAGCCCATACAAGTGTTGTTTAAGAACAAACTACTTCCCGTAACCTCGAGCAAAGCGAACCTATGGGTTCTGGGACCATGCTCCCAGAAAACACTAGCGGGTGATTGAACCTGTTGCATTAGGCATTAAATGCTTTCCCACAAATGTTCTTCGAGCTAATGTAAACGGAGCCCTAGATATTAGGAATTTTCTAGGTCGAAGGAATGTTCTTCCACGTGGCCAATTTCTGGGGGCGTGCCCCCAGACCCCCGGGTCGGCTTCGCCGAGGTCTGATTTAGGAAAATCTTTCTTTATTTTCGGCTCGCGTGGCTCGATGTTGTGGGTAGTGTTTTATTCTTTCTGTTCTTTGAAGCCTCGCAAACCCACAGGGGTGTAGTGGCTGGCCCCTGCAATCCCTCTGCGTAGCAGGCCTAACGCTTTTGCCTCTTTTCTGGAAAAGACTACATAATGAGTAGGGGCGCGCCCCCAGTATGATATCGCATATCAGAATATTTGGCAGCACTGAATGTCAATTAAGGTGCTCCCCTGGTAGTATATGTAACTTGTTGTTCTAGCTTAATTAACTTAGATTAGCTTTTCCTAGTTCGATCACCAATGAGTATTAATTTCCAGTCCGTGACATTAGTATATAGTACTGCATGCTGCTAACTCAGCGTAGTAGCAGATTCCATTCTGTTATTTTGGTCAACCAGTCATTCATTCTCTCCCAGGGGCTCGCAGCGCCATGGGGGAGCCCCAGAGGACAACAAACAGCCTTGGGTAGTGACTTCTGTCGTCTTAGGAACATAAACCTCGGTCTATTTCGAAAGGCACGTTCTCCTGGCTGAATATATTATATTGTGACTCTGCCCGTCACTGAACGTGAATTTGAAACTTCATCGATGAACAAGTCTGAAACATGCACGTTTATTTCTCTACAATACTGTTCCATCAACTGATTGATGACTCTATGCGGTAGTTCGTATGCATGATAGGAGCCGTCCGCCCGAGAGTCACTGTGGGGAAATACGAAAAATTACACATGTCGATCACCAGCCATGACGCGTGCCTGTTCGGTGCTCACGGTCGTGCTAGTCTTTCACATGCAATTAACTTCCATAACATCTATTCAGAACTTCAATTACACTCGATTAGCACTTGAGAGTTCAACTTACGTTCGCGTAGTGATAACCCTGAAGCTGCTCATCCGTCTCACAAGCATCACGTTTCAGATGACTAAACTAGTTCAGTTTGTTCTTTTAAAAAAGAACCAAAACAATGGCCCTGCGGGGCTTCTACGCGTTGATAACACTTTTGACCGTTCACGGTTGACAATACGAAGCAGGATTGTTGACGCTTTTGGTTCTTTTCTGGAAAATGACAGGGATACCAAACACAACTGCCCCTTAGATAACCCTTCAAAAACTAAACATTACCCATAACCCCGCGAAGCGAGTTCCCAGAAAAATCATTGCCGGGTTAGCATTTGCAGGGGCCAGCCCCCTGCACCCCCGTGGCTCTGCGAGGCTTCAACGAATAGAAAGAATGCCCTATTCCCAAAGTTCGGCGAAGCCGACCCTGGGGGTCTGGGGGCGTGCCCCTAGGAAATTCTCGCTTATATTGGGACTAGCTCTACGAGGCTTCAACGAATAGACAGGGCAGCTCACGCCCGAACCTCGGTGAATTCAACCAGGCTCTGGGTTCTAGAATCCAGAGCCAGTCGATATCGTACATTGATTGTTGATGACTCATCGGAAAAAGTCTAATGCATACAGGGTCCGATGTACCCCACGTACGCAATGTCTTAGGTTTAATTTAGCTGATAGGCAGCTCACAGTTGTCAACTTACTCAATTAGTCATTAACCTACTTCTACAGACTCCGCCGCTGGCGTTCTTATATCTCTAATAATGCGTATCTAGAGACAATAACTTAGCATTTGCTTGTAGGTTGGGATTTGCAGGGGGGCCAGCCCCCTGCACCCCCGTGGCTCTGCGAGGCTTCAACGAATAGAAACAATAAACCACTACCCATTTTGACATTTAATCACTTTATTATAGAGTCGCCAGGCGCACCCACTCGGAGAAACCACTACCCATAACTCGGCGAAGCCGACCCAGGGGTCTGGGGGCGTGCCCCCCAGAAAACTACTTGGGTTAGGGTTTTGCTGGGGTCTGCGCCCGTCTGCGAGGCTTCAACGAATAGAAAGAACTATTCCCAAGCCTCGGCGAAGCCGACCATGGGGTCTGGGGCGTGCCCCAGAAAACAGCTGCTAAGGTAATTAGGCTTGGAAAAGACTAGCCACGTGATCTGAGGGCTCGGTAAAGTAAAGCCTTGCAGGAGAACCCCGCGGCTGTATCGGAGGGCGCCGGTCGGCCCTCGGCGACGACGAAAATGTTCGGAGGCGGACTGGAATGTTCGCTGAACGGCGCTACTTGCTCCGACTAATTTTCGTCTCCTTTTCCCCGCCTTTTGGTGATAGCTTCATAAAAGCCCGAACGTTCCCGAACCATGTTCATCGATAGGCCGACAACTACTCCACGCTCCCACGATATCAACATCGCATCCGGGTACATGATGCAACCGCCCTCCACCAACGTATCCACGAGCACGGCGGCGCCGTCCTCCGGCTCCACGCCGGCCTTCACCACCCAATTCAAGAAGGACCCCGTGTCCAAGGCCAAAGAGATGGAATACCCGCCCGGGGTAGTCATAAGCGTAAGTCTTGATCTGCCGCAAACCCTCTTCTCAGCCCTCCCTTCGCGTTTTATTCCTCGCCACCACGGCTTTCATACGGAACCTTACCTACCCCCATCCCGATATCTTCCCAAACCCTCCCCACACATCACCTTAACGGTGGACTCTCCCACCCCCGTCCAATCACTACCCTCCCTTTACTAAACCCACCCTAACCCCACCAACCAGTCAACCTTGTTCTTTTTTAAGAAAAGAACCAAAAACATTAGCTCTGCGAGGCTTTGACGAATAGAGGGGGTGTGTTCTTTTTAAAAAAAGAACCAAAAACATTAGCTCTGCGAGGCTTCGACGAATTGGGTGGGTTTGTTCTTTTTAAAAAAGAAACAAAACATTAGCTCTGCGAGGCTTCAACGAGTGGAATAATTTTTGTTGTTTTAAAAGAGCCGAAAGATTATCTTTAAGACGGATGGGAGCTGTTCACCTTATCGCTAGATGATTCTTCACTGCAAACCCGTGAAGGAGAGCCAGGAGTCTGGGGGCACAAACTATTGAATCTAGTTTTCAAAAATACTAGCTCTGCGAGGCTTTTAAGGAGTTATGAAGCTTATCCCAGTTTGTTCTTACAGCAAATCCGCGAAGCAGACTAGAGAGTGTGGCGTGCCCCCAGAAAATTGCTCTGTGAGGGTTTAGTCTTCAGAACAAACGCTCTGTGAGGGTTTAGCCTTCAAAACAAACGCTCTATGAGGGTCTAACCCTCTGAAGATCCGCGAAGCGGACCCAGGGGTCTGGGGGCGTGCCCCCAGAAAACAGGTCTGTGAGGGTTAGTCTTCAGGGCCAACATTCTGTGAAAGCCTAATCTTCCGAATATATCCGCGAAGCGGACCCAGGGGGTCTGGGGGCGTTGCCCCCAGAAAACTACTGTGAGGGTTTAATACAGATTGCAAAGGGGATCAAGGGGCCTGGGGCGAATATCTGTTCAGTACTAACTGGTGTATTATATAGCCTAGAACGGGAAAGCCGAAGCGACGGAAGGCGAACAGGGCGTGTGTTCATTGTCAGCGGACGCATTTGACGTGCGACAACAACCGGCCCTGCGAGAGGTGTGTTCAGAGGGGTCTGGCGGCAACGTGTAGGGACGGGACGCGCAAGAAGGCAAAGTACTTGCAGGATGTGCCCGACTCGCTCACCCCTACAGCCACTGCCGACGGCTCCCGGCGGACGTCCGCCGGAAAGAAGGGTAGTGGCGGTACGGCTAAAAATCACCACAATCATCAACAGCCACATGCACAGCCACACGCACAGCCACCCAAAACTGAACCGGGGCTGTTTCGGCATCCCTCGACAATCAGCGACTCTACACCCGCGTCGATTTCGACCAACTCGTACTTCCCGCCGTCAGACAGCAGGAACTCGAGCATCTCATCGACCATGTCTGCTCCTGCGGGCAGCACGAGCTCGGATCTCACATCTGCCGCAGTTGCGGCCGCCCAACACCCTCACTCCCATCGCCACAGACACCACTTCCAGTCGACTGCAATCAACTCTGAATACCGCGTCCTCAGCAACATTCTCACTGGTAATCCAGCCACTGGCACAGCCACAGGTGGCGTCTCTCTGCAGGATCTGCATACTGGTGGCGGTGGCGGTGGTAATAGCGGATCCTCGCCGGCCCAGAGCGAAGACTCGCCGCTAACAGACCCCAACTCGTACAACGGGACTGTGTACCAATCGAATGTGCTGAACCACTTCACCCTCGGTGGGAGCACGGACGAGAAGAATCTGATGGACATTCTGTCGACCGTCGACGAGGCTTACAATCATGGAGGAGGACATGTGCCGGGCCCTCAGCCTGGAGACTGGATGGGAGACTCACCGAACCCCAAACGACCCATCTCATTCGCTATCACGGACTATGAGACACAGCCTGTAGAGCGGCCGCCGAATGGGCTCGGAGTTCTGGCAGATATCGCCCCGTTCAGCTCGAATGCGGAGGACTGGCGAACTCTCAAGGAGCCCGGCGATATCTACTCAAAGATCCGCAAGCCGTACAGCTATACACCGGCATACCACGCCCTTTCGGCCTATCTCAAGTCGCGGTTCGACAAGGACCGGCTGCTCAAGATGGCGAAATGCATGGCCAGCTACCGGCCCTCCTTCATTGCATGCACAAATACCCTTAAGGAGGACGACCTGATCTTCATGGAGCAGTGCTTCCAGCGAACATTGCTCGAATACGAAAAGTTCATCTCCTACTCTGGCACCCCGACTATCATATGGCGTCGGACTGGCCAGATAACAGCTGTCGGCAAGGAGTTTTGCATCCTCACCGGCTGGACCAAGGAACGCCTCCTGGGCCAACGCACCTTCATCGTCGAGCTCATGGACGACGACTCGGTGGTCGAATACTTCCAAATGTTCTCCAACATCGCCTTCGGCGACTCCCGCGGCGCAATGATGTCTGAATGCACCCTACTAACACCTAACGGCCAAAAACTAAAAACCTCATCAATGTGGACCCTCAAACGCGACGTCTTTGGCATCCCAATGATGATAATAGGTAACTTCTTACCTATATTAACCTAACCTTTACTATCCTCAGTACTGCTATTTATCATCCATTAATATATTCTTGGGGCCACATCCCCAGAAAACCGCTTATGGTATTTTGCAGGGGGCCAGCCCCCTGCACCCCCGTGGCTCTGCGAGGCTTCAATGAATAGAAACAACCAACCACTACCCATAGCCTCGAGCGAAGCGAGCCCTGGGGGTCTGGCGGCATGCCCCCAGAAAACAAGTTGTGGGTTAGAATCTTGCAGTAGGTAAGTATCTTGCGTAGCTTTGCGAGGCTTTCAATGGATGAGCACCATGCCTTTCTTTATCGATTAACGTGTTTCTGGGGGCACACACCTCCAGACCCTAGGGTTGGCTTTGCCCAGTTTTGGGTGTGAAGGTATCTTCTTGAAAGCCGTGCTGTCTTTTTTTTACCTTTTTCGAAGGGTAAGAATATACGAACTGGACCTTCGACTAGTATAAGTCTTTTACAAAACAGGACTAATGATTTTCGCTCCTCTCTCTCTGTGAAGAGAAGAACGTGGGCTAAAAGTTGACTTTCGACAAGAACAAGGTCTCTGAATTAAGCAGGCCTAGGACTTTGGCCTTCTTTTTCTCGAAAAAGAACATGATCAACGAGTTGAAACCCTTATACGAAATACAGGCAGAGCCAATGAGTTGAATTCCAGACGAGAATAACACTCCTGAGTTAAGCAGGACAAATTTTTCCTCATTTTTCTGGGAAAAAAGTTGATGGCTTACTTCAATTGAGGTTAAAGGTAGTATTAAACATTTTCTTATCTATTCGATGGAGCCTCGCAGAGCCACGGGGGTGCAGGGGGTTGGCCCACTGCAAACCTAACCCAGAACGAGTTCTTCTGGGGGCACGCCCCCAGATCCCCTGGGTCGGCTTCGCCGAGGTTGGGTTGTGTTCAATGAAGCCTCGCAGAGCCACGGGGGCGCAGGGGGCTGGCCCCCTGCAAGACCCTAACCTAGAAATGGTTCTCTGCGAAGTAGAGACGCTTTTGCTTCTGATAATGGAAAAAGAAGAATGTGGCTCAATGAGTTTTCCATATGATGGTTCTTGGTTGGACGAGGGGTAAAAAACAAACCGCGTATCCCATTAAATTACTGTGCTAAAATAGATTTGACGAACTCAGTGTAGTTGACGTTGCCGTCTCTGGTGACGTTGACGCCTTTTAGGAGCTCGTCGACCTCGCTATCGGTGAGCTTTTCGCCCAGAGATGTGAGAACTAGAGGAGGTTAGTCTTGATCCGGGTAGATGGAGTGTGCCACTTACTGTATCGCAGTTCACCGACTCCGATGAAGCCGGTTTGGTCCTTATCAAAGACCTGGAAGCCTCGGATGTAGTCTTCTGGCTCGCCCAGCGAACGGAACCCGTCCGGACGACCGACAATCTTGACAAAAGTGTCGAAATCAACTACAGCATGTTAGATTCAGCCTTGCAAAGTTCCTGTTTGTGATACCTACATTCACCAGAAACTGTCCTCTCGAGATCATCAATCTCTGCCAGGGTGGGGTTCTGTCCAACAGCCCTCAACAGGTCGCCCAGAGCCTCTGCTGGGATACGGCCCGTACCCTTCTTGTCAAACAGAGCAAACGCGTCCTTGTATGCCTTTGTGTTTTGAGATGACTACATGCACGTCGCGTCAGTACACCGGCATACTTTCCACCCAGTCTCCATACTTACAGCCATTCTGATGTCCGTTAACTACACTACGCGATGTGTGAATGTGTACGTACGTCGTCAGTTTGTTTACTTTCTTACTAACTTGGGACATTCAGCTGACTCAGCAAGGGGCCGACCGGTCACACCGTTTTTGCACTTATGCCACCATCTTATGCATGCATGCAAAGACTTTTCGACGAGAGCAGTAGTAACTCAGCGGGCCATATTCTTCTTTTTCCAGAAAAAGAAGCAAAAAGTGATAGTATTATATAGTACATCTTCATTTTCAGGCCATAGTCTTCTTTTTTCAGAAAAAGAAAAAACGTTGTTCCGCTTCGCGGAAGGCCTTAGAACCCAGACCTCGGCGTAGCCTACCATGGGGGTCTGGGGGCAGGCCCCAAGAACTCGTTCGGGGTTAGGTTTGCAGGGGGCCAGCCCCCTGCACCCCCGTGGCTCTGCGAGGCTTCATCGAATACAATCCAACTCTCGGCGAAGCCGACCCAGGGGGTCTGGGGGCGTGCCGCCAGAAAACGCTGTTCTAGGTTACGTTTGTAGGGGGCCCGTAGCTCTGCGAGGCTTCATCGAATATAAACTAAAACTTCGAGCGAAGCGAGCCCAGGGGGTCTGGGGGCGTGCCGCCAGAAAGAATAATAATCATCTACCATTTTGTATTAATATGAGTAGCGTTACTGTATTTTAAAGTCATGTTTGCCGCCTTGTTTTTGTTTGACGTAAACTTGAGAGATGACCATGTGTTTGTCGACGGCTTTACACATGTCGTAAACAGTGACGAGGGATGCCATTGCGCCTGTTATTGCCTCCATTTCGACTCCTGTTTTTCCGTCGCATTGTACAGTGGTCTCCACGACGACGGTTGATTGGTCCTGTACTTCGACGTTGTTCTTGATTTTGGTGATCATTATCGGATGACAGAGGGGGATGATTGTGGGTGTGGATTTAACGGCCATTATGCCGGCCACTCTTGCTACGCCCAGCACATCGCCTTTTTTCATCGAATTTGACCTGATGAGGTCCACGACCTCTGGAGTTGAAAACTGTATTTCACCTCGTGCAGTTGCGATTCGCTTCGTTACTCGTTTATCCGACACATCAACCATTTGTGCCTGTCCATCAGAATCCACGTGCGAAAAGGATGAATATGCTCTGGTAAATGCTGGTGTTGACATCTTAGGCATCGCCAATAGCCTAGAAGCTTGTGCAAATTTTCCTATGCCTCTGAATTTATCTAGAATGCCCGTTAGTATCCTTCATCAGTTTACAAACCCATCAAACCATTTCAACGTTATTACACCGTCAAACCTCGGCAGAACGATGCATGGATCAAGCCCCCAGGGTCGGCTTCGCCGAAGTTTGGGAGGCCCGTGACCTTCTGCGAACCAGAACAACCCTTTTTGCTTCTTTTTTTGGAAAAAGAAGAGCTCCTTTAGATTAGTTAGAGTCCTGGGGGCATGCCCCCAGACCCCCAGGGTCACCTTCGCCGAGTACTGTGTTCTCAGGTCTTCTGCGAAGCAGAGCAAATGCGTTTTCTTCTTTTCCGGTAAAAGAAGAGCATTGTTAGACCGATTGAGTTCCCAGGTTGGCTTCGCCGAGGTTCGAGAGGCCCATGGTCTTCTGCGAAGCAGAACAACGCTTTTTGCTTCTTTTTCTGGAAAAAGAGCATTGTTAGATCAACCGTTGAACGTGTGAAATAGGTTTGATAGTGTGGAAGCAGAGAAATACTAACCCACCAATCAGAATCATAGGTCTGTTCTTCATGTTTTCCAGTTCACCAATGCCTGCGTGCTTTTCCTTCTTGTTTTTGACAGCCTTTCCGATGACGGATAGGAGTTCGTCGTCAGATGCATTGTGACGAACCATGTCTCTCAACGAGACCTCATTGTTTCCAAAAAGACACACCTTGAGATTTCCGTCACACGTGATTCGGAGACGAGTGCATGTGCTGCAAAAGTTGGATGTCATGGAAGTGATGGCTCCAAAAGTGCCTTGATGTCCAGGGATTTTAAACACCTTTGCAGTGTCGCCGTTCTTGCCTGGTAATCGCTCCACTGGATATCGGCTTTTGACGGTATCCATGATTTGTTTGTAGGTAAACATCTTTTGCTCGCTCCATTTGTTACCATCAAATGGCATGTACTCTATGAATCGCACCTCAATCGGTTTGTCTCTTGTCATGTCAATAAAGTCCAGGATCTCATCTTCATTCTGTCCCTTCATCACCACCGTGTTAACCTTAACATTGGGTATTCCCACCTCAATTGCTTTATCCAGACATTTCAGAACTTGAGAAAGGCCCTTCCGTCGTGTCATGAGCATAAATTTTCCGTCAATCAAGGTGTCCAAACTCAGATTTAGACCTGTTAGTCCGTATTCCTTCATCAATGGTAACTTTCGAGGCAACGCGATACCATTGCTCGTAATACAAAGTTCCTTCAGCCCGGGTATCTCTCCTAATTGTTTAAATAGATCCATGAAATCCTTTCGAACCGTTGGTTCACCGCCAGTGAGCCGTATCTTGGTCACTCCCTGTGAGACAAATAGACGTGCGATTCGGAGAATTTCGTCGGTAGTAAGAAGCTTATCCGAGGGTGATAGCTCCACACCTTCTTCGGGCATGCAATAGAGGCATCTGAGGTTACAACGCTCAGTGATGGAGATTCTCAGATAATCATGCTGGCGGTTAAAGGTATCAGTCAAAAACTCAGAAAATGGTTTTGCTGACCGGATCGCCTGCCAACGAGCCGACGATGGCGTCGTATTTGCACTGGGGACAGACAATGAGGAATGAAATCTCATCGATCTACCTAGCACCGACGCTCCTCGAATCCGTAGCGCCCTAACGAACATATCTGTTGTGTCGCAAAAAGTACAGTGGCGAGTCAGTCGTCTTTTATTTGTGTGTGCATCGAGATAAGCTAGCGGGGAAAGTTCCTTGGGTATGCCGTCGGAAGCAAACCACTTGCTTCCGGTCAATTTTTCACTTCCCCACGAATCTCCGCATATGGCCGCCCACGCAAAAACCCTCCAAAAAACGACCACAGCTCTTCCTCCATGTGTCCTCCAGGCTCATCGTGGAGGCAACTTGCTTCTGGTCGGCACATACAAGTTGGAAGAGCAATCCCGTTCTAGACACGGCACCGTGGATGTATACGACTCTCATGACTTGTATGTTTGATCATTGATCTCCCCTTTACTCGTTGAACCACACTACTTCTTTTTCTAGAAAAAGAAGCAAAAAGCGTAGGCTCTGCGAGGCGTCAATTCCTACTTCCAATTGACCACGTGTTGTCCAAATCTTCACAACGGGCTCTGAAACACTATTAGCACCATGCTTTTGCGCAAATATCGGAAAAAGCGACCCTCGGGGGAATAATTGGTCAAATGGGACCCTTATAAGAAAGAGAAACAAAAAGTGTTGTCACTTTGCTGAAAGTTTCTGGGCATCCAAATCTCGGTGAAGACGACCCTGGGTGTCTGGGGAATGCCCCCAGGATTCTAACTAATCTAAAGGAGCTCTTCTTTTTCCAGCAAAAGAAGCAAAAAGCGTTTGTTCCGCTTCGCGGAAAGTTTCTGGGTACCGAAACCTCGGCGAAGCCGACCCAGGGGGTCTGGGGGCGTGCCCACCAGAAACTGATCTCAAAGAGTTCTTCTTTTTTCCGGAGAAAGAAGCAAAAAGCATTTTTCTGCTTCGCAGAAGGCTATTAGCTACCGAAAAACTCGGTTAAGCCGACACTGGGGGCCTGAGGGTGCCCCAGATAACAAGGATGGCACCGCCACGTGAGCCGCATGCGTGTGGCTGGTGAAGGGGGCTGTTTGGACTTGACTAACATGTGAGATTTAGACGATTGCTTAGTAGTAGTGCGACGGAGTCTTCTATCCTTGACTTGCGGCTGTATCCTAATGATGATAGTTTGTTTATGACTGCACAGTCAACGGGAAGCATCATAGTTTGGAGAGTAGTGGAGGAGGAGTCGCGAGTCGAACAGGTCAAGGAATACCAGTTGTATGATGCAGAGGTGTTAGTTTTGTCTGTTGCATTCTCGGGTGTGGACCCAAGTCTGGTCTCTGCTACCCTGTCGTCAGGCGAAGTGTCGTTGGTGAAGGTTACACCGCAGGGACTGACTGTTCTGGGAACGAAACAGGCGCACACTTTAGAGGCGTGGACATCGAATTTTGGGTCAGGTGTTTTAGGCAATGCCCTTTTTTCTGGTGGTGACGACAGTTGTTTAGTTTCTCATGACACTCGATCGTTCGAAGAAACGACAATATGGAATCGACGACTTCACGATGCTGGGATAACCGCTATTCTGCCTTCTCAGCACAACTGGAAAAATGATGACCCCTTTTGTCTCTGGACAGGAGGCTACGATGATAGACTACGGTCAATTGATCTTCGGACCCAGGGCGAACTTCAGCCGTACCTAATTCCAAGATGCAAGGATGATATTGACCTCGGTGGCGGTGTGTGGCGTCTCATACCCAATGGCCACGACAACCGCGTGTTGGCCTGTTGCATGTATGGTGGCGCACGCATCCTAGAGCCCAATTCTACCTTTTGTTCTGTAGCCCGAACTTTCACAAAAGGTCATGAAAGTATGGTCTATGGCGGCGATTGGGGTGGCAACGATTCAGTCTTCACCTGCAGCTTCTATGATAAACAACTCCAGAAATGGTCTACCAAAGAGTGTATTTAGCTTTAATGAAGTATAAGACGGTGTCTCTGGGGGCATGCCCCCAGACCCCCTGGGCTCGCTTCGCTCGGGGTCATGGGTAGTGTACTACTCTTTCTATTCGTCGAAGCCTCGCAGAGCCACTGGGGTGCAGGGGTCAGCCCCCTGCAATCTTTGCTCGAGGTTATGGGTAGTGTTCAGTTGTTTCTATTCGTTGAAGCCTCGCAGAGCCACGGGGGTGCAGGGGGCTGGCCCCCTGCAAAATCCTAACCCAGAACTGGTTTTCTGGGCTGCGGGCTCTCTGCGCTCGAGGTTATGAGTAAAATGGTTTAATGTTTATCTTCTCTATTCAAATGAAGCCTCGCAGAGCCACGGGGGTGCAGGGGGCTTGCCCCCTGCAAATTCCTAACCAAGAACTGGTTTTTCGGGACCACGACCCGGCCAGACCCCTGGGGTCTCCTCGCTGGAGATTACGGGTAATGTCGACAAGTTTCTTGACAGAGGAAGGTTCCGTATCCAAATTTCGGCGTGCCAGATCCTGGGGAATTGGTTAAAACCTATCGTTTGAAGATATAGATATTAAATATGAGAGACTATTTACAAGGATTCATGAGGTTTGATTGTGAGGTTATTTGAAGGAGGTTGTGGAGTCCAACTTGATGGCGCCGCGCTCCTCCAGGATTTTCAGCTGTCGTTCTTTCTCAATGTCATTGGCTCGCTTCTGTTTAAAGTATTCGACCCAGCTCTTAACGCAATCCTTTTCAAACTCCTTTTCCTCGGCTCCGCAGTTTTTGGTGGCCTCCTTTGAGTTTTTCACCGCATCTTCAATGTTATGCTTGTCCAAACAAGCAAAGAACTTATCTCGCGCCTCCCAGCAAACCTTCCGCGAGGACCGCTTCACCATATCAGGCTGTTCAGCCTTTTCCGACGAGAACAATCCCATACTCAACTATTGTCTGCAAAGTGATTTGCGCTCCCCTCAACGAAGTTGGGACTTTCCTTTAGAACTTTCTAAAAAAACCTGGGTGTTGGGAGAAACGGCGAACAACACCTAAATGGAAAAACAAGAGTTAATATAGACTTGACCGAGATAACCACCACCTTACACAGTAAGGGCCGAGAGATGGTATATAATGATGATCTAATTTAACATAGCTAAATGCGAAAACAAGAGTTAATATGGGCTAATGATAATTAGCATCCAGTTCACAAATACAGCACATTAACACAAACACATACCTTGACCGAGATAACCATCTTACACAGTAAGTGCCGAGAGAAAGTATGTGTAGTGTTTCATGATGAACTCACAACTCTACAAACCAAATACGCATCTTTGATGCTCTTACACCACTAGAGCACAGGCTACCCAACTCGGCGAAGCCGACCCGGGAGGTCTCGGGGCAAATCTAACTGATCTAATGGATCTCGTTAAATCTATTATATTGTCGAGAGAGGGCTATCAAAACAGTATATATCGGTAATTCAAGCAGTTGCAACTGTCGACATCGATCATATTGTGGTAGCTCCGGATCTCCACCATGGTATTATGGTTTGTGCAGGGAACCTGACATCTGAGCTCAATGGGTGGACCACTGAAGTGAACAGACCCGAATCGGTAAAAAACCTGCACAAACTTAATCTCAAAACAATAGCTGGGATTGCGGGAGAAAGCCACCAAGAAGCATTGACCTTAGTTTAGGAGGCCAGGGAATGCTGAGAGGAATTTCGCCACTGCGTGCAGGCCCTGTTTGGTGTTTAGGAGTGCAGACAGCTTGAAACGAGGGGAGATAGCCGCAAGATGAGGACATTTAGACTCATAACGCGGACAGTCTTTGAATATGTGAGTACTAATTGGCCGCCGGGGCAATTAGGCTTTCGGGTCCGAAGTTAAATGAACATGAACCATGCTCCAGGGTCCAGGGTCCTGGGGACCATAGAGGCTGGTACCCGTTACAGCACGGCAATGCTTTCCGCTGACCGACACGTATCCGTCAGACAAATTCTTTCGGGTTAGTTGCTTAACCCGTTTGCGGATTTGTCGTGTAAGGTCGGTCGAGGTGCTTGCCAGGATTCATGCCGATCTCCATGGGGTTTGCGAGGCCGGTGAACGTCGTCGTTTTCTGGGGGTACGCCCCCAGACCTCCTGTGATCGCTTCGCTTGAGGCTATGGGCAGCGGTTCGTTCTTTCTATTCGTTGAAGCCTCGCAGAGCCAGGGGGTGCAGGGGGCCAGCCTAACCCACAACTTGTTTTCTGGGGGCACGCCCCCAGACCCTCTGGGCTCGCTTCGCTCGAGGCTATGGGTGGTGGTTCTTTCTTGCATTCGTTGAAGCATGGGTTAATACTTGCTCCTTCAGAGAAGTAAACGTGGTACAGCGTGGGGGTTGCCGGACTAAATCAGACAAAGGGTTTTGGGGGGAAACGGAGCGATAGGGAAGGACCAGATAAAAGCGATGCAGTGCGTCCATACGGTGTACTAGAGGAAGCACGTCTATGACACGATGCTCTGCTTCCGTAGGCACTTTCTCACGAGAGAAACGTAGTCAGGTTCGCAGAAGGTCTAGAGACCCAAAGCTCGGCGAAGCCGACCCAGGGGGTCTGGGGGCGTGCCCCCAGAAATCTAACTGATCTAACGGATCTCTTCTTTTCCAGAAAAGAAGCCTAGTTCTGCTTCGAAGAAGGTTTGGAGACCCAAAACTCGGCGAAGCCGACCCAAGGGTCAGGGGGCGTGCCCCCAGAAAAAGCTCATTGCGTTAAACGTTCTGCATGCATGTTTATTGACAGAAGGTCACGTGGAGTTTTTTGTAGGTTTAGTCTATTTCTTTTGGTCGGCCATCTTTTCTACCCAGGCTTTGAGGTCCTCCCAATCGACCTGTTTCGAGTCTTTCATGTCATAGGTTCCGTTGACGAACCCGCCTTTGAGGGCGACGACTGTGGGGATTGATGACACGACGTACCGGTCGACGAGCTCCTGGGTCCCCGGCTCGTCTGCCTCTATGTCCACCACCGAGACGACCTTATCCGTCTCGTCGGACACAATTCGATACAACGCGCCGGTCAACAGATTGGACTTCGGATCGTTTCGAATCGTAAAATTCGCCAAAAGTGGCGGTGGCAGTGTCAACAGTGGCTGGAACTCGCTCTCATGCCGAACCGGCATGTGTATGCGGTTCCTGCCATGCTTAGCCTCCTGCCGAGCTATGAAATTCCGTCTCCGCTGAAAGGACATGTACCCAATCACCCCCGCAGTCGTCCCCATAAAGATCCATCGCGTCTTCGCTAGTCGTGGCGGTCCCGCACTCATACTCATCAACCCCATCGGACAAACAATCACCAATATCTCCCACAAGCCTTATCGTCCCTCCTCTACCCAACCCGTGCGGCGCCGGAAAAACTCCCGTTGCTATGGAAACAAAACCATGCATACAAGCAATTGCTACAACCCTCAGACCCCGGACCCCGGTCTACACCTACGCATGCGGCGGGTTTTCTGGGGGCACGCCCCCAGACCCCCTGGGTCGGCTTCGCCGAGTTCTGGGTCGCCAAACCTTCTGCGAAGCAGAAAAATGCTTTTTCCTTTTTTTACTGCAAAAAAATAGCTGCTTTAGGTTAGTTGGAGTCCTGGGGGCATGCCCCCAGACCCCAGGGTCGGCTTCGCCGAGTACTGTGTTTCCAGGCCTTCTGCGAATCATAACAACGCTTTTTGCTTCTTTTTCTGGAAAACAAAGGGCTTTTTTTAGATTAGTTAGAGTCCCGAGGGCATGGCCCCAGACCCCCAGTGTCGGCTTAGCCCAGTACCGAGTTCCCAAGCCTCCTGCGAAGCAGAACAAACGCTTTTTGCTTCTTTTTCTTGAAAAAGAAGAACTCCTTTACATTAGTTGGATTCCGGTTTGCACGGGCCCAGACCCTCAGGGTCGGCTTCGCCGAGTTCTGGGCCCCAAACCTTCTGTGAAGCAGAACTACGCTTTTTGCTTCTCGCACTACGCTGTATAGAGAATGACATACAGATAAGAGTAATACTAGGGTAGAATTGTAGAGAAGGCAAAATGGTATGCAAGCTGTCTTCTCGATCTAAAAAATGCGGTGTATCTTTTTGCCCATGCAGGAACGAAGCAAAAATCATGGACTGATACCTAGGCAAATCTCGATGCCGAAGAGAAGGACAAATGGCTTCACAATATTCTTCGATCATGCATGGATGTGAAAGTGTAGCGAAAAAAATGCCACCTTCTCTTTGTATGGTTAAGATATTGGATTATTACCAACATAAAACCAGAATTGGATGGTGGATCGAGAAAGTTCAAACTGATCATCTCTGTGTACCGAATTGGAATTAATATAAACGCAAGTCCACCCCTGGTCCAAGATACTAGGAACCAATCATCCAATGCAGTTTTTGCCTAAGGATAGCTATACTACACGTCGAATTGGCCTTTCTAGGGTATCATACATCAGTCAGACCGAATATTATTGAAAGCGCAAACCTTCACGTATCTCGGCATTTTTTTTTTAACATAAAAAGGTGTTGCCTTGAAGAAAGCCTACCAAACTCCCGAAAATCCAACTTTTCCCACCAAAATACTCCAACCTGTATAATGGGCAAGCCATATTGTATCCAAACGCCTCCGAAAAGCTGTCTTTACCTTGTACAAAATGCCAGTTTAGTGTGAAGACCGCACTGTACGCAACTCCTCCCCCCCCAAAAGAAAAGTCCAGAAATATAAGCAGGTCTACATGAAACTAATAGTTGTAGAAGCCTTCTTTTTCCAAAAAAGAATCAAAAAGCGTTAGTTGTAGGTTGTAGAAAGTTTATATATGCCCCAGGACTCGGAGAAGCCGATGCAGGGTGGCGCCCTGCTCTCAGAAACGAATTGAGGCGATAATTTGAAGAAAATTATTACTTTGTAGTAGTCTCTCATTTGAAGCAGAACTCGGCGAAGCCGACCCAGGGAGGCTGGGGGCGTGCCCCCAGAAATCAGTCTGAAGAAGCAAAAACGTTAGTTATAGTAAGTAGAAAGCTTTCATTGACCGAGGGGGCCTTGAGCCATACTCCAGAAACGCTCCTGTCACGGGTGATGATAATAGAAGTAGAGGCACGATGGAACGTGGTGGATGGCTATTTTTAGAACTATGCTGACAAACTGGACAAGGGATGGTTACGTAAGACAGGGGGCCGGAAAAGAATATAAAAAGGGCCGTCCCCCATGTCTTCTCTCCCCACTGGGAATCTCCCAGTCGTATCAATGACCATCAGTTATACACACACACTCCGCCACCGTCTTCGGACACCACACCATAGTGTACGCTGTATGGCTCCTGGTACCCTTGATATCCCTTTGAGCTTCCCAGTCACACCACAGACTAGCCGTTATACACAATCACTCCCACCCCAGTCTTCGGACACCACCCCTCAAGTGCACGTTGTATAACACCTGGTCATGGTATACCTCACGCCTCTTTCCTTCCTCTCTCTCCTGTCTTCTGGGGGCACGCCCCCAGACCCCTTGGGTCGGCTTCGCCGAGCTTTGGCTCAAACCACTTGTGACCCCACAGGGATATTAACCCTTCCTCTGTCTTCTATCTTCTGGGGCCACGCCCCCAGACCCCCTGGGTCGGCTTCGCCGAGCTTTGGGTCAAAATACTTGAAACTCCGCAGGTATATTAACCCTTCCTCTGTCTTTATCTTCTGGGGGCGTGCCCCCAGAACCCTGGGTCCGCTTCGCCGGGCTTTGGGTCAACTAGTTGAAGCCCGCAGTGCTATGTTTTTTGTTCTTTTCCTAAAAAGAACAAGGTTACCAAAACACTATTACTGGGGACTCGTTAGCCGAGTTCTAGGTCAACTAGTTGAAGCCCCGCAGGCTAATGTTTTTTGTTCTTGTTTAAAAAGAACAAGACTGGGCAGAAATTTTTCTAGTGGCACACTGGGCCCATACGTTGTTTCCGCCCCCCCTAATCGGCGAAGCCGACCTTGGGCTCTGGTGGAGTGCCCCCAGAAACCCAACGTTTCTAACAGAGCTCTTCTTTTTCCAGAAAAAGAAGTAAAAAGCGTAGTTATGCTTCGCAGAAGGTCGGGGTACTCATAACCTCGAGGGAAGCGAGCCCAGGGGGCCTGGGGGCCTGCCCCCAGAAATCCACCTGTTGTAACAAATCTCAAGCGTAGTTCTGCTTCACAGAAGGCCTGGGAACGCAAACCTCCGCGAAGCGGACCCAGGGGGTCTGGGGGCGTGCCCCCAGAAATCCACCTGTTCTAATAGACCTCTTCTTTTTCCAGAAAAAGAAGCAAAAAGCGTAGTTCTGCTTCACAGAAGGTCTGGGGACCCAACCCTCGGCGAAGCCGTCCCAGGGGGGTCTGGGGGGCGTTCCCCCCCAGAAACAGAGTACGACGAAGGTTGGTACAGCAAGGTGATGAAATCGGTGATTTCCGGAGGGTGGGTGAATGTGAAAGTGGCATTGAGGGTTAAATGATGTGTGTCAGAAATGCAGGGCAGGGGCTTAGCTTGTGAATAAGGTTGGCCGATAAGGTGGGGTGGCGATCGCCGGTCAAGGTTATGTGTGGTTGTCGTATGTACGATGATCGGGGATGCATGCATGGTGAGCAGTTATTAAAGATCGGCAGGAGGGCACATAAGGTTGCAACGGTGACGGGCAATTTTTCACCGGCATTCGAGGGGCCCCACGCGCTTGGCAGGCACTAGGTGGCGACGTATGCAGGTACACCATTGAGAGACCAGGGTGAGGCAGGCGTGGATGTTAGGTTTGGATGGAGGCAGGAAAACAGCCAGGTAGGTAGGTGTATCTGAAACCTTCGTTGCCGGTTCCACCCGTGTCGGCGCCGAACTCTAATCGTCGTTCGTGGTTCGACACCGCGCTGGTGATGAGGATTGACGCGGCGATGCAGGCGCTGCGTCACTGCAGAGGTATCCAGCTCTGTCCTCTGGGTCCTTCTGGTACCCACTGCTGGGCGCGGGGCAGGGGTCTGGGGGGCAGCTTTTAGTTTGGTGTGGCGTGGAGCAGTGGAGTGCTGTGTGGAGATCGGGCCGAAGCGAGCGTATTAGCCAAAGTCAATACGGGGGAGGCTTTAATTAGATGAGCCTACGGATTGCGGTGTACATAAACCCTCAAGGTCGCCGGGGCGGGGCGGAGAGCTAGCGTTTATTGCTTTTCCCGCATGCAGGAACTACAGGCCCCGTCGCCAAAGGCACCGTGGTGCCTGAGTGATATAGTCTCCCACATCGCCAGGCCGGGCGGCTCCTCGTCTCCTCCCACCCACCACCATCACCACCACCACTCACGGCCTTTTGTCCTGAACATGGAGCGACCCAGCACTTCGACGACGCCTGGCACGCCCCAGGACACGTTCAACAACATGAGCATTGTGTCGCCGGCGGTGACGCCCGATCCGTACAGGCTGTCGACCGAGATTCTGCCAGACACCACCCCGGGGACCCCGGTCAAGGGCCTGGCGGAGCTTCCGACCGTCTTCTGCGAGTCCCGGGCCCGCATCCCCACCACCACCGGCGCAGAGATCTTCCTGCATCTGTACAAGAACGACTATGACGACAAGGAGCATCTGGCCATTGTTTTTGGTCAGGACATTCGCTCCGAGACGCTCTTTGCTCCCCGGCCCAATGAGTCCGAGCAGGACCGCATGACCCGTGGTGCCTACGACGGCAGGCTCTATCCAGGTCGCACTACCTCGCATCTCGATCAGCAGCAGGCTGCGTCGGCCACCAGTGATAATGAGGACACGTTAGTGCGGATACATTCAGAGTGCTACACGGGAGAGACTGCGTGGTCGGCACGATGCGATTGCGGAGAACAGCTGGATGAGGCTGCCCGACTGATGGCGAAGGAGGGTCGCGGGGTGATTGTGTATCTGCGACAGGAGGGCCGAGGTATCGGCCTCAGCGAGAAGCTCAAGGCGTACAATCTCCAGGATCTGGGCGCAGACACTGTCACCGCAAACATCATGCTGCGACATCCCGCAGACGCCCGCTCGTTCGGACTCGCCACAGCCATCCTCAAGGATCTGGGCCAGACCCGCATCCGCCTACTCACCAATAACCCAGACAAAATCGCCGCAGTCGAGGGCAAGCACAAGGAAATCAAGGTCACCCAGCGGGTGCCCATGATCCCCCTCTCGTGGCAGGACAAGGGCGGCTTCAAGAGCCGCGAAGTCGAACTGTACTTACAAACTAAAATTGACCGCATGGGCCATCTGCTCAACAGATCTTCTTGATCACTACTACTACTACTACTACTACTACTACTCTGCTATTACGGATTTCTCATAATATAGATATCTCTTTCAATTCTACTTCGACATCTGCTTGGGGGCATGGGTCGGCTTCGCCGAGTGATGGGTCTTCTACGCTTTTTGCTTCTGGATTTCTGGGGGCATGCCCCCAGACCCCCTGGGTCCGCTTCGCGGAGGTTTGGGTTCCCAGGTCTTCTGCGAAGCAGAAATACGCTTTTTGCTTCTTTTTCTGGAAAAAGAAGAGTTCTATTAGAACAGGTGGATTTCTGGGGGCACGCCCCCAGACCCCCTGGTTCCGCTTCGCGGAGGTTTGGGTTCCCAGATCTTCTGCGAAGCCGAACTACGCTTTTTGCTTCTTTTTCTGGAAAGGGAAGAGATCTATTAGAACGGGTGGATTTCTGGGGGCACTCCCCCAGACCCCCTGGGTCCGCTTCGCGGAGGTTTGGGTTCCCAGATCTTCTGCGAAGCAGACCTACGCTTTTTGCTTTTTTTCTGGAAAAAGAAGAGTTCTATTAGAGCCTTTTCGAAGGCATATGGTCAATTTGAAACGATACAGAGAAGATTAGCATGGCCCCTGCATAATAGATTTAACGAGTTCTATTAGAAGAGGTGGATTTCTGGGGGCATGCCCCCAGACCCCCCTGGGTCCGCTTCGCGGAGGTTTGGGTTCCTAGATCTTCTGCGAAGCAGAACTACGCTTTTTGCTTCTTTTTCTGGAAAACAACATAACGACGCAGCTACTAGTGTTTGTGTCATCTCTCTCTGGACTTTTTTGGGGGGCACGCCCCGCCCAAACCCCCCTGGGTCGGCTTCGCCAAGGGTTGGGTCAAAAGAAAAGGAAAGAACAATAAGAAATAATTTTATGTATTGAAACAAGAGTCTGGCATGGTCTTCGTGACTTATCCCGGGGTTAACTCCGAGTGGGTGCGTCTGGCGACTCTATAATAAACGGATTAAATGTAAATGTAAATGGGTCTATATTCTTCTGCGAACCAGAACTGCTCTTTTTGCTTATACAACTGTTACTGCCAGTTTGGCTTCTCTCTAGATTTTTTTTTTTTTTTTTTTTTTTTTTTTTTTTTTTTTTGGGGGGGGGAGAGAGAGGAGTGGAAGACATGTGTCGGCTTCGCAGCAGGTTGGGTCCACTATTCTTTTCTAACTACGCTTTTTGCTTCTTTTCCTAGAAAAAGAAGATGTTCATACCACTATTAGTTAGAGGTTCGTTCCTGTCTAGCTTTTTTTTTTTTTTAGAGTCGGCTCCGCTGTGGAGTGGGGTAGGTACACTTTTCTGTAGAGTAGAACCTTTTTTGCTGTTTTTACTGTAGATGGCCATTATTTCCAGTAAGTTGGTTTAAAAATTCTTTATTGTTTGTGGTCCGGATTGGGTTTGCCATGTGTATAGATATCTCATTGTAAAGATAGGCCATAAAAAACCGTGTGAAAGAATACAAAGTCGTCCAGGAGCTAACTAGCGTTGCATGTATGTCGTTAAATTTGTCGTCGGTGTATATATATACTAGCTGTGCTAATTAGGTTAGCTTCATAGTCCGAGTTTTGGTTTAGGGGGTATATAGCGCTCTGCACGCAAAAGAGTAATGGATGATCGTAATAAAGTCGTAGTACGTCAAACTAGCTATATAGTTGTACTTAACCGTGTGGGCGCCGATCTTGATGACGCTTTGTTTACAAAGCCTGTCAACCGAATGGTAGACATTCGAAGGTTTATGGATACTACAAGTTGTGTAATTCGGAGTCACCTTGTCCCGACGGCGATGAATTAAAGCATGCAATTACAATAAACGTTAACCTTAACTTCATTAATTCATTCGCTGGGAAACCAATTACGAACCAACCGCATGCACTATAATTAATTGGGGTTTTAGTACTCCTCGTTCTTGGTGTTAAGCAAAGTTTCAACCCAAGGCTGGGCGAGGCACCATCTTCAACACAACAACATATATTCTTTCTGGAAGCAACTAAAGTGTTGTTCTATTACAACTTATCCTAGCTAGCTAGTCTCGTTGGTGTTATACAGGCTATATGTACGTGCCCTTTATATCCGAGGACCTAGACGAATTAATACTACACTTAATTAAATTAATCAATATATTAATTAATACCGGCGCGG
>JAJMDO010000153.1:0-49044 GCA_030573635.1 Blastobotrys ciferrii
TGACGATTGATGACAAAGGGATAATCTTGATTAAAGTTTCTAGAGTATTCTGAACTCATTGGGCGTTACTAACCAGCTGGGGGAGAAATCTGGGGTTCGGGGCGCCGAGTTAACCCATGGTCGATCAGTTTTTTGTTCAGTTGATCAGGATATTGAGTTAGCTGAAACCCATGTGTTTCCCACTTTGACATAAGCTAATGGTTTGTACGTACGCATATTAATAAAGCTTTACATTTTGCGTGTTTCATGGGTAAAGTTTGATATTATATGCATGTACCAGAAAGTCCGCGCACGCGTAAGCTGATAAGCTAGTTATTGCTATAGGTATTCAGACAAGGGGGGGGAGATATAATGCAACCGTTTTCCTGTCTATATGAACATTGTGTCCTGGGATCATATCAATCTACTGCTTGCATTCTAGTTGAATTTTCTGCCTTTCAAGCTCGACATATATTGTGAATTCTTGGCTAGTTCGTTTGTGGAACAGAGTGTGTAGTATTGAAGGTTGCGTGTTAGCGTTTCGTAGTGTTGGATTCTAACACGTGCGAAGTCTTATAGCTCGAATGCCTCTAACTCTGTCTATACAAAACGAACGAAAATTTGTTGATAGCACGTATAGTTCAATGGCTCTCCAGGATTCAAATTGCGATACTAAGAGGAAGCATTCCAACCTTCCGCCCCGTCCTGATCCTCGTAAGTATTTGGTACCTCATGGTGACCGATGTGTGTTAACTGACGGCGGTTATTTTTCACCCAAAAAGTGCAAGTTTGTGGAAAAGAATCAGCTATCTACGTTTTCTGTATCCAGGAATGAGCAAAATGAGCATAGGGAACCTCCCAGAAGCAGGAAACACGGAAGCGGAAGTTGTTATGACTCGAGTGATAGGTCTGTCAGCCCAGAGGAGAACTATGAATATAGAGAGTCTGAGCTCGAACACAGTCACAATGAGTCCTCCAAACGCAATGAAAGCTGTAAACGGGAAAGGAAGCCAATTCCTGGAAAGCTAGTTTCACGGGTGGCAGGGACGATCACGTATGTTCGCCATGATTCACACCAGGTATTTATGAAGGTTGCGTTGCGTGAAAGCACACATCCTCAGGAAGGAATTTGTTCGTACAAGAATCAAGAATGCTTGGTATACTGGAGAACTGGAGTTCCGAAAAATGTTGTGTTCGAGAAAGGCAGCGGGGTGGTCCTGTACAACATGTTTGAAACGACAAGTCGCTTTGGCGAAACGTTGTACAGAACTCCGACAAAAGCTGATGATGACTCTCTCGACTCTACAGTAATATGCTACATTTGGGTACGCAAAGATGGTTTCTTGACTACAAATCTCACCAGGACCCTGAATATGCGCACTGAGTTGGAGCTGGCACAGCTGGCTCGCGAGGAATATGTGGGCTCTTTCGAAAAGACAAAGATCCCTCGTTGGAAAAGGTTCGATCTCAAACATTTGAAAAATTTGTGCCCAGCCAACGCTTCTAGTAACACGAACTGGCTTTCGAATACCAGTCGGCACAGGGAGAAGACTAGTCCAAAGACGGAAAACGGAAACGTTTGTGAACTGACAAAGAAAGTAAGTACTGGCGATGAATATCACAGGTTAAGCGATGACCAGCCATCTGAAGCACCGTTAAGGGAAAGCTTCCCCACCCCAATAGCTTTAGACGCTAAAGTAAAGCTCCCTGTACAATCTCACACAGGTAATTACTTCAATGACCGGTATAGCAAATTGCTTGATTGGAAAACGAGTGACAATCTCGGAAAATACAAGGCACGAGGGTCTAGAAAGTTCTGTGCTTCGTCCGATTTGTGGAAAGGCGTTTCTTCTTTGGGTTCACTCCAGACGGATCCAATAGACATCTCGGATAATAGAGCACCGGAGTCCGAATCCTTTATCCCGTCGGATGAAAAACATTTGAGGTATCCAGTTAAATGCCAGAATCGAACCACCGAATCAAAGAATGGCGTTGAACAGGCCTTCAAGCCATCTGATATAGAGGTAATCACAATTAGTGATGACGATGATGACACTCCACTGAATCGAGGGAAACTATCTGAAGACAATGCAGTAAATAAACATCATTCATCGTCCTCATATCCAATGCCATCATCCTTCGAGCCCAGGCAGGAATCCAAGCCAATACCACCCAACGCGAAACTAGTGGTTGTTTCGCCAGCCTCCAAAGGAAAGGCAATCCCAAAGAAAAGTTCTCATACTGCGTCATCAATGGCTTCGGGCGAAGCACCTTCATTCTCTCAATCTCAACCCACTCCTACATCCGAAACACCTCCTCCTCTTCATCTTAATTCTCCTGCAGAAAAGTTAGACAATTTGGAAGCCCACTATGGCCCTTGGAAGCTCAGAGGTGCCATTGACATGATTTCTTTTATCCCCTCCGAAGAAAAACATGACCAGCAACGAGTCAACCATATTCATTATATACTCACCAGGAACTTCAGATATACCAACCACCGTTTCGAATGGAGGAAAGGACATCGCGAGCTTTTTGATAAAGATCCAGAACTCGAAAATCCACGTACCAAGAAGTCATCACCAAAAACTACGACTTAGAACGTCATCCAGCATCGTCGACGTTTCCTTAAATACAAACAAACTTGGGCCACAGAAAAAGAAAAAAGGCCACTACCTCCCGTGAGTCCACCTCCAGACTACTGAACCTATTTATACGCCCATTCATTGTTGCAGACTACACATCCCGTTTTTTTTTGTTTACTTCATTCATCTGGCTTGGGAAGAACATATGGTAGCATCTTCCACAATTTTCAATTGCCCACCCGACTGCACCCGCAGTAAATTAAGTCAATTTCCACCGTACTACACAAAACATGTGAATCTAATTGGATCTACCCACATGCTCTCAGCCACCGGCTTTGTTCTAGATCTTGGGTAGAATTTTCGCACAGGTGCACATCGTGGGGGTCGGGAGTAATGTTTTCTGGGAGCATGCCCCCAGACCCCCTGGGCTCGCTTCGCTCGAGCTCATGGGTAATGTTCTAGTCTTTCTATTCGTTGAAGCCTAGCGCAGAGCCACAGGGGTGCATGCAGAATACATACGAGCATATGCTGCTTGTTACATACATGCATGTAGAGTTCTTGTATACGTATATACTGCATGCGCATGGATATATACAGAATTCGAAATTAGATGAATCCGATTGCAATTGACTAGAGTTAATTGTATATGCTCGATCCTCACATGTACATATATGCATATGCATATTTGCATACAATATTAATTATTTCTAGCTTAAGCTTGCTGCATGTATATAAACATATATATTCAATTTAATTAATGCAAGCGCTAGCTAATATAATCATCATGATCAAAGAATCGTATGCAAACAAGCCGCCCACATGTTAATTCGATTCAATGCATGTATGACTGTAATTCTGTTTCACTAAATCTGTTTAGAATTACCCCTAGGCCTAGCCTATATAGGCCTTGATTATATATAGCTAGCTAGCTACCATGGCCCACGTTAACGTTAACGTACGTTTAATTTACGCATGCAAGCTAACGCCTAGAAATTAGGGTTAACGTTTGTGCAATGCATGCGCAAGTATATACCCCATGCATGCGCGTATATACAAGATAACAAGAATCCGTGGCATACAGCTGCAGGAGGCATTCAAGTATATATATACATACATTCATGATCGATCGGTGCACGTGCATGTATGTATGTTAACGGTAGCCCACTTGCAATTGTATAGGCCACGTATGTCAGCAATGCATGCGCATATGCTGATTTAATTAGTAGTACGTACGTTCTGTTTCAAAAGTGTCGCTAACATCGATCGATCGACCGAGATATATATCGGCGAAGCCGACCCAGGGGGTTTGGGGGCGTGCCCCCAAAAATAGTATATGCCCAACGGTCTGTCTGAGTTTAACAAGTGTACCATTAAATATAATCTACTTGATGTCGATTTAGAAGACGTCGTCCTCGATCTTCTTCGAGTCGGTGAGCTTTCGGAGACGATCGAGGGCAAATTCCAACTGGACGGTTTCGGTCTTGCCGTGCTTGGATGGATCGTCTCTCTTGCGGACGTTGACGCTGTTAGTAGTCTCCTCCTCCTCGCCAACGATGAAGAGGTAGTTGTATTGCTGGAGCTGGCCCTGTCTAACCTTCTTTTGCAGTGTGTTCGGGCCGAGGTCGGCATCAGCGTAGAAGCCCTTCTGGTGGAAGTAGTCACGGACCTTTTGGGCGTAGTCAAAGTACTTGACACCGACAGGCACAACGAGGATTTGACGGGGAGAGACCCAGAGGGGCCATTTTCCAAAGAAGTGTTCGGTGAGGATGGCGATGAAACGTTCGACGGAACCGAAGATGGCACGATGGATCATAACTGGGGTACCATATGCGCTCTTGGTGCCTCCGGCCTCGTCCACAACGTCTGCCGAGTGATATTGAAGCTGGAACTGATTGGGCAATTGGAAGTCCAGCTGCACGGTGGCGCATTGATGCCATCTGCGCAAGGCATCAGACACCTTGATGTCGATCTTGGGCCCATAGAAGGCACCGTCGCCTGGATTGAGCTCCCAGGGGTGTCCAGACTTCTCCAGACACTCCTTGAGCTTGCTTTCCGCAGCATCCCAGGTGTTGATGTCACCGAGGAACTTGTCGGGACGCGTAGAAAGCTCCATGCGGAACTCGAAGCCAAACACACCGTACACGTGATTCAGGAAGTCGAAGATGCCATCAATCTCCTGGCCAATCTGGTCTGGCGCGCAGAAGATGTGCGCGTCGTCCTGCTGGAAGCGCCGCACGCGCGTGAGGCCGGAAAGCGCGCCCGAAGCCTCATTTCGGTGCAATACGCCGAAGTCGGCGATTCTCCACGGGAGTTCCCGATAGGAGCGCTCGCGCGCGCCGAACATGAGGCAGTGGCCGGGGCAGTTCATTGGCTTGAGCCCGAAGCTCTCCTTCTCCACGTCAAAGGTGAACATGTTGTCCTTGTAGTTGCCCCAGTGACCAGAGGTCTTCCACAGGTTCGCATTGTACATGTTCGGCGTGATGACCTCCTCGTAGCCTCGCTGGTGGTACTCCTTCTTGAGGAAGTCCACAAGCTTGTTGTAGAGCCGGGCGCCGTGAGGCAACCAGAAGCACGAGCCCGGGCTGTAGTCGTGGAACATGAAAAGCTCCTGGTCGCGACCGATCTTACGATGGTCGCGTTTGGCTGCCTCCTCGAGGAACTTGAGGTGGGCGTCCATGAGCTTCTTGTCTGGGAAGGAGATACCGTAGATACGCTGGAGCGAATCATTGTTGGCATCACCCAGGAAGTAGGAAGCCGAGTTCTTGAGCAATTTCATAGCCTTGATTCGCCCAGTGTGCGGGATATGGGGCCCCCTGCAAAGATCGATCAAAGGACCACATCTATAGACGGTGGTGGACGTTCCATCGGGAATCTTGTCCGCAATAATGTGCTGCTTGTACTTGTTGTAGGAAAACATCTTCAGCAGATCCTCCTTGGACATGACCAATCGCTCGAACTTCTGCTTCTCCTTGATGGCCTTCTTGGCCACTGTCTCAAGTGCTCCAAAGTCACTGGACGCAACCACAGTCTCGCCCTGGTCAATGCTCATCTCGTAGTAAAAACCGTCCTCAATGGGAGGCCCAATACACAGATGCGCACCATAATGACACTCAGCTGCCTCACCCAACACGTGGGCAGACGAGTGCCAGAACACCTGCTTGCCCTCCTCAGTGTCGAAATCAAGCAACTCCAGGTTACACGACTCCTCCAAAGGTCGGTCGAGATCCCAAAGAGTACCATTCACCTTTGAAATCACAAGTCTATCAGGCAAGCTCTTGCTGATGGCCTTGGCAATATCCATTGGACAAGTCTCCCACGCAGTGCCCTCCTTCTTCGCACCGTCCTTCAGGGTGATCTCAATGGGCTTTCGCTCCTGTTTGGCCACCCACTCGTCCTGCTCCTTCTTGAGCTTCTCGAAAAGCTCCACTCGCGCGTCAATAAACTTGTACTTTTCCTCATCCTACACAACATCCCGTTAACATTCGTTCACACTGTAGCTTTATTCGCCCTTCTTTTGTGGTTCCGAAAAAAAGGTGTTTTGTTCTTTTTAAAAAAAGAACCAAAAACATTAGCTCTGCGAGGCTTCAAAGATTAGACAAGGTCAGACATCGTAAATGTGCTTGTTCTTTTTAAAAAAAGAACCAAAAACATTAGCCCTGCGAGGCTACAACGAATAGATCAGGTCATACTTCGTCGATGCTCTTATTTGAAAAGAACCAAAAAAGGCTCCGCGAAGCTACAACGCGTGAACTAGCGATAAAACTTCGAGGAAATTTTTTGTTATTCTTAAAACGAACCAAAACAGCATCTCCGCCAAGCCATAACGAATAGGTTTGGCCCACGCACCCTTTTCGTGGACGCAGTTCTAACCTAAAAAAGAGCGACGAATAAAACATGTCAGTAAAAAGCTTACCGGATACAGCTTGTTAGACGCCTTCTTCTTCTTGTCCTCAAGGGACACGTCGGCAACTTTCTCTGCGAGATCAGCCATGCTCGTCACGTAGTGTTTTAAAGGGGTACGAGAAAAATCACCAGCCAATTTTTCAGTCACCCCGGTTTCTCCCAATTGCACGGTGGGAAGCCACGCATCAGTCCGATCACGTGATTTAAATCCGGTTACCTCCGCTTTTTGAGTAAAGAAACCAGTTCCGGCATTGCCGATAATCAGATTGCCTATAGCATTCTGAGGAGAGGAAACTAAAGAGACTCGGCCATATTTTTTAAAAGCATACAACATATCTGGACCCGGCTTCGTTGGGGATCTGCGGTATATATAGTACAGACTTCCGCGACGCGGAACAACGCTTTTTGCTTCTTTTTCTGGAAAAAGAAGACTACTTCTACCTTATCTGGTTTCAGTGTACTAGATCAGAGATCCTAGAGACAAAAATACCAAGGGGTATGCCTGTGTGAGTGTGCGGGATATAGTGCGGTCTTCCGCGAAGCGGGACAACGCTGTTGCTTATTTTCTGGAAAGAGAGGCATATTTCTAGCTTAATTGATTCCAACCCAAGATCAGAAATCCTAGAGCCAGATATACCGAGGGTTACGTCGGAGTGTATGGTCTTCCGCGAAGCCAGGACAAAGTTTTTTGTTCCTTTTTCTAGAAAGGGATAAAAGCAGTAGGTCAACCAGTCCCTGTCAGTTCAGTTGACAGTTTATATAGACGCAATATATGGTCGCTATCAAACTTATCAGAAGCCAGCTACAATACTGACAAAAACTATATTCTGCAAATGGCAGAGCTCGAGAAATCTAACGCGAGATGGGTTTAGGGGAGGCAGAGCCTCAGGGCTCGCTTCATTCGAAGCTATGGGTAGAGGAAACTTTCTTACTATTCATTGGAGCCTCGCAGAGCCACGGGGTGCAGGGGGCTAGCTAACACCAACAATTGGCAACTGAAGTTAGGTAATAGCCAACTTGCATAATTTAAATTAATTACTGAACTAGTGAGACAAGTCACGTGATAGGAGACAGTTCGAGAATTGGGGGTGGCGAAAAGTTTTTTTTAAAAGTCCCGACCTTGCAGCCTGATTTTTCAATCTCCGACGACGACTAATTTCGAGATAAAGATGAGTGTAGAGCCAGAGTCTCCTGAGCGGAGTGGGAGTGAAGATGATTTGCATGACCAGTTGGTTGAAATGGTATGAAGAATATGATAGAGAACTCGGGCCGTTTTTAGCTACAAGAATCACATTGATCCGATCACTCAGTGTCCTATCAGGTCTACTAACGGAAGAGTACTTGGTCCATGAGTTTCAACTTGTACCCTCTGGGTCAGTTCCGCAGATTTGGGGTAAATGTGGCGTGGATGAATTGAGTTACTGGTTCTATCTAGAGATGGAATACTTTATCAGCCCCAAGGGAGCTTGATAAGGGTTTCCCTGATTATCTTCTTCCAATTTCCAAAAAGAACCAACCAGCGTAGTTCTGGGTTTGTGAAGAAAGGGACCCTCAACCCTTCCGCGAAGCGGAACCCCGGGTGTTTGGGGGCATGCCCCCAAGAAAACCAAAAACAAAAACCGGTAAACCCCAGGAAAATGAGGCCAGATATCTCATTAGAAACGCATACGTACCTAGAATCTGTGAAACAGACCCAGAGGGTTTGGTCTTTTCCCCAAAAGTGTGTTCGTGACGAAAGAGAGCTTTTTGGTGGGAGTCCTTAAGAGGGGTGAAACAGTGTCCTGAATGAATCATACGGATGCATGCGACGCCTTTTTGTGACTAAAGCATGAAAATTTGACCAAAAGCCTTCAATGGACCTTATTTCGTTGGAATCAGATATACTGTGTGGCCAATTTTGTTCCAACCCAAAGCTCCGCGAAGCGGACCCTGGGGGTTTGGGGGCGTACCCCCAATAAGCGGCTTAGAAGAGCCGAATGAGGCTAACAAGGATTGTAGCGAGGAGAAGGGCGGTATTTCGGAGTGACGGAGAACCTCGGACCGACCTGCCACAAGTGTCATGAGAAGGGACACATAGCAGCCGACTGTCCGATGATAATATGTCAGAGTTGTGGACAGCGGGATGATCATTTGTCGAATCAATGTCCTAAGGCCACACGATGCACCAATTGCGGCGACTTTGGCCACATTAGAGCAGACTGCACGCGCAAGATGAAGATGATTTACTGTCATAGATGCGACTCCAAAACACACACTGCCTCGACATGTCCGAAGATATGGCGACGATATAAATACAAGAGCGGCTGCAAACCGACCATGCCTGAGACGATATTCTGCTACAACTGTGCCAGCGAGGGCCATTATGGAGACGATTGCGACCTCCGACATCGCTCTACCGGCTACTTTAAACAGGCGAGCGCATTCAGCAGCCGAAATTTGAACCCATCGCTGGCAAAGCGCCTAGACAAACGCGGTATCGACCATCGCAGCAGACGGCGAAATAACTCTCCACCAAGACGAAGATACGACTCACCACCAAGACGCCGACATGCCTCACCACCTAGAGCCCCACGAAACCACCTACCACCCGTCCCATCCAAGAAGAAAAACAAAAAATCCCTCGGCCAACGCATTAACGACTATTCAAAACGCGTCATGAAAAGATAACCCTATTTAATATTACCTTCTTATATTTGAAACCCACTTCAGCTCATAGAATTGTTTCTCTTTGGGCCCCAAGCCCCATAAGTTTCTGTAGCCGGAGTTGATTTTTGGGGGCACGCCCCCAAACCCCCTGGGTCGGCTTCGCCGAATTCCGGGGAACGAAGATTGTGCTAAACAGAAGCACACTTGGCGTCCTTTTTAAAAGAGCAAAGCTAATTCAGCGATCGTGACTTTAACCCCCATAAGCTTTTAATGAGAAAAGAAAAAAAATTGGTGCGATGGAACTTTTTAGGATTGATAACCGCAGTACCAGCTGTTAGTTCGCTTTTGATAGGTTTAATTATCATTCCGTAATGTGGCAACAAAGTGGCGGTGTTTCGGACGTTTGAGACCATGAGCATAACATTGCCACTGGCATCTCCACGCACGGCCAGAATAAGCCCTGTAAAATCAAAGCTTTCGGACAATATGAAGTGGAACAGCATTATTAACTATATAAATAAGCTCATTAGTGCAACGGGACTGCTTTGGACGACCATTACTATCTAGTTCGGTTCCTCCAAGTTATGGTGAGTAACTGAAAAATGCAACGCAGAACTGCCAAAGGGATAAGAGTAAGCTTAATAGATCAGCTGAACTATTATATATATATATAAAAAAAAAAAAAAAAAAAAAAAAAGGAAAAAAAAAAAAAAAAAAGAGAAAAAGAAAAAAAAATAAATAAGATAAAATAATAAAAAAAAAAAAAAAAAAAAAAAAAAAAAAAAAAAAAGGAAAAAAAAAAAAAAAAAAGCAAAAAGCGTGGTTCTGCTTCGCAGCGGACTACTTCACACCCAAAATTTGGCGAAGCCGACCCGGTGATTTTGAAGAGTACAGCTGTTGAGCGTGTCCAGCGAGTGCAGATATGGGCTATAGATTAGTTGGCTTCCGGCAGGGCTAATGTCCCTAGTCTTTTTTGAAAGAACAATCATTCAACGAGTTGAAGCCCCGCAGGGCTAGTATTTTTGGTTCTTTTTTAAAAAAGAACAATACTAGTCCAACGAGTTTCGCTCGAGGTTACGGACAGTGGTTTATTGCTTCTACCGTTGAAGCCTCGCAGAAATCCACTGCAAACCTAACCCACAATTCGTGTCTGGGGCACGCCCCCAGACCCCCTGGGTTCACTTCGCTCGAGGTTATGGGCCGTGTTCAGTTCTTTCTATTCGTTGAAGCCTCGCAGAGCCATGGGGGTGCAGGGGGCTGGCCCCCCTGCAAACAAGTTTAAGCCCGGAGGACTAATGTTTTTGGTTCTTGTTTTTCCTTAGGAAAAAGAACCATACTGGGTCAAATAGGCTTTGAATACGACAGCCCAGCTACACTCTGGCCATATACCAATACTCCTGCTTCTTTCACAAGCATTAGCTTCGTCTCGCAAGTTCAACTTCAGACCCAAACCTCGGCGAAGCCGACCCAGGGAGTTTGGGGGCGTGCCCCCAAAAAACCACGAGAATAAACTGCCCGAATCAATGCTTTTTGCTTCTTTTTCTAGAAAAAGAAGGACGTGTGACAATATTGGTTCGGGTGGTGCATGGATGCACGAGAATCGGAGGTCCGACGGACCGATATAGAGCTGGGAGGTTTGATAGTAGCTCGCAGTAGAGAGATAGATTCGCTGATTTATGAACGCCGTGGACGATACGAGCAAGGCGCTCGGAGAGCATGCTGTGCAAGGTATGGGAGGCTGACTTCAGCTGAAGGGAGCTGTGGCTAATTTTTGGTGTAGAGGAACATCCGAGTCTTTTGGTTGTGATTATTGACACGCACCCTATGGGATGGGACAAGCTAAAGGATGAAATTTCGCTGCGGCAGGCTGTGAGCGCCCTGCTGGTGTTTATGAATGCGCACATTGCCATGAACAACTCGAACAAGGTGGCTGTGATCAGCGCACACACCTCTGGTGCCCGGTTTCTCTATCCCGTGGCCGAGGGCATGGGTATGGGCGATGGCCACAAGACGGGCGAGCGTATAGCGCACGGTCAGACCATGTACCGGCAATTTAGAGAGTTGGACGATGTGGTCATTACACAATTGGAGCGGCTGCTCGAGGAGGAGCGGGAGAGCGAGACCGAGACCGAGACCAGCGCAGTGTCCGGGGCTATGAGCCTCGGCCTGTCCTATATAAACCGGGCCTGCGAAATGGCTGACGACACACGAATGGCCTCGCGAATGTTTCTTCTGAGCGTGTCCGGTGGACTGACCGCGCAATATATACCCGCCATGAACTGCATATTCGCGGCACAGAAACGCCGGATCCCGATAGATGTGTGCAAGTTGGGTGGAGACACTGTCTTTCTCCAGCAGGCCTGTGACTCCACTAACGGCACATACATGAAGCTCGACCATCCGAAGGGCCTGATAAAGTACCTCATGAGCGCGTTCACCATCCAACCAGGGCTGCGAGCACACGTGAACCTGGCGACGCAGAAGGAGGTCGACTTCAGAGCCGCCTGCTTCGTCACCAACAACGTGGTCGACGTCGGATACGTGTGCAGCGTGTGTCTCTGCATCATGAGCCTCATTCCCGAGTCACGTGAGTGCCCCATGTGCAGCACCAAGTTCGACCCGGAAATCGTGGCCAGGTTCCAGAAGAAGCCAGTCGTCAAAAAGAAGGTGCTCAAAAAGAAGAAGCCTAAACAGTCCACCGACAGCGCAACCCCAAGCCAGCCTGGAACCCCCAGTGTCAATGGTACTCCTAACCCCTAATTTATTATAACTACAAATTGCCTTTTTCCAGAAAAATATGCAAGAACCGTAGCAAACCTAACCCAGGTGTGTAGTTTCCCCCCAGGGCTCGCTTCGCTCGAGGCTACGGGTACTAAGCCTCGCAGAGCCACGGGGGTGCAGGGGGCTGGCCCCCTTGCAAACCCTAACCCAGAACTAGTTTCTGGGGGCTAGCCCCCAGACCCCCTGGGCTCGCTTCGCTCGAGGCTATGGGTAGTAGTTCATTCTTTCTATTCGTTGAAGCCTCGCAGAGCCACGGGGGTGCAGGGGGCTGGCCCCCTGCAAACCTAACCCAGTCGTCTGTTTTCTGGGGGCTGGGGCTCTCTTCTTTTCGAGGCCATGGGCTAACTAGTGGTTTCCTTCTATCGTTGGATCATTCTCAATATATTCTTTAAAGCAAGATCAGCTAAACTTTTTTCCGCATGAAAAGACAGGTCAGAGGCTGATGTGCTTGTATATTGGTTAGAAAAGTATAATGGCTCCTACGGAGAGGCAGACATACCGCATAATGAAACAAAGAAGTATAACAGATTGCGTATTTGTTTCTCGGGGATTAAGGGAGCAAGACAAGGCTTTTGTTTATCGATTATAAAGTATATTGTCAAGTGTGCTAACAGCTTAGCTGCTTGAAGCCCGGGATGCAGGCTACTGATTTTTTTTGGTGAACCCAGAGCCTTCTGGAAACAGCTCAATCAATCAACATTTACTCAGCTTTGCACATTATGAGCAATATGAGTATTCGACGGGATAATTAACCCATTTCTCCAATAATTCCGAAGAATATCTTGGATTTGTCGTGAGCATAAACCGGCTGTCGGTAGTCCTAGCAGTTTACACTGCCATCTCAATCCTTCATCGGTAAGATCCTTAAGTCGCACGTTAGTTCGCCTTTGTGCGCTTTGTTTGTACTTTGCGATAGCTCTCTTCCAAAGCTTAACAAGCTGGGTGTTGGTAAAGTGAATGTCATCGCCGCTTTTCAGAGCAAAACCGACTAATGGTCTGATGTGGAGTTGGAGTTTCTGAGCGTTGCGATCAGCGACTGTTCCATTTTCGTCACAGTCGACAACATGCACCTCCCTCGTTCTATCGTCTACAACCCTGTAACACAACCTGTAATCTTCCAAGCTGGCCTTTGGGGGATTAGGCGGGAATCTTTCCCTCATCTCATTCAACCTTTGTAAGGTTCTTCTGAGGTCCTTCAGGATCCATTTATGGTGCCTTTTTTTCTTGTACGCGTACTCGATTTCTTTCTGAAGGTAAAGTTCCCACTCCACTCTAAATTCCTGCTTTAAAAGTCGAATAATCTCATCATGATCATCCCAATGTTCAAAGACCAAGATTAATGCTCGTTTCTCCGCTTTTTTGACGTCTAGATGATCAATCAGGCAACGTTTCACTGATTCAATATACCTGTCAGGCACATCTCCTTCCAGTCCATTAAGAACTCTTTCAATGTTCTCAACAGTAAAATCTCTTCGAGTGAAAACCAGCGACAGATCTGTTGGTCTGAAGTATATACTCAGAGTCTCCTCCGTGACAAAATAGCTGGAGTAATGCCATCGTTCTACATCACTGTTCAATTGGACGGTAGATTCAGTATATGCCACCTCAAATACAATAGTCGGAAGTGGTTTTTCTGGGAGATAGTCTAATACCTGTCGTCGCACTTTATGCAAAAGCTGTTCACAAATAGGAGCAAAGGAAGTATCTGGATCTTTTTCTGCAGGCCGTTCTTGATATTGAAGGTTCAGCAGTTAAGTGGTGGACCGCATAGTTTCGTAATAGTCTTCATAGTGAGCTACCGCAGTTACCTTCTCGCAAAGAGCTAAAACTACCTCATGCAATTCTGCAGATATCACAATCCGGTAGACCCCTGCACTGTACTCCACCGTTCTTCTACCTTTAATACCAAGCTTTCTGAGAACCCCGTTCAATGCTTCAATGTCGGTGTCGTCGCAGCCTGATGCTTCAATGACTAAATTCTTACGGGTTTCTGACATACTGGAAGCTTCACGGATCGCATCCTCCATCTTCCTGGTAAAACTCCCAGTTTTCTCTGCACGAAGCCTCATCTGAATAGACATGTTATCCACTGTGAAATGGGGACTATTCTCAGAAAAAGATTCTACATTCATTGGAACCTCGCCACCATTATCAGCCACGTTTGGTGCTTCAGTCACGGCGCTTTGCTCGGAAGCAGCCATTTCTTCAGAATAATGCCTCTTCTGGGATCTTGGGTCCTTAGCCACAACTTTCGCCTTGTTAGAAGAGTTGTGATGGTTTCGCCGTCGGAGGAATAAAGTTAGATGCGATTCCCGGTGATTAATTAAAGCCGTGCCATACGTGCGCGCGCATCCGGAGAATGATTATATCCTATTTATTGCGCACTCTTCGTCTAAATTGGACAAGTAACTTTTGCGCATCCCCGTAAAAACTATCACCAGAAATACTTGCATGAATTAATTGGTAGCGAATACCGTTTTCATTTCTGGCATTTCTTCTGTGAGGTCTCTTGTCAACCATCAGAAACGTACCGTTTGGTGATAACTAGCGCAGGACTATGTTAATAGGGGTAATAGGTAGGAAAAGTATGCAGAAGAGGTCACCACCAGGACAAAGCCAACGAGGGACAACGACAATACATGATGAATCCGAGTTAATAATAAAAGGACCATGCAAGTAGCTAAGAATAGAAAGAAGTTCAACTGTATGACGTTTGTTTCTATATTAATTCCAGATCGATTGCATGCATGCAAATATTAATTAATTAACCCGTTTGAGCCTGCATAAAGAAGCTGTATCACAAACTATAGTATTAAGAAATTCAGCACACGCACAAAGACAGGGGGTAGGATTTTGGAGACGATACGAACAATTACCGTTCAATGGCTTGTAGCCGAGCAGAATGTTTTTTAAAAAGAACAATTAAATTCCATTAATATTAATTTAGCTTGGCAGAGCCACGGGGGTACAGGGGGCTGGCTTGGCCCCCTGCAATCCTATCCAGGTGTGTATTTTCTGGGGGCATGCCCCCAGACCTCCAGGGTTCGCTTCGCTCGAGGCTATGGGTAGTAGTTGATTCTTTCTAGTCGTTGAAGCCTCACAGAGCCACGAGGCCCACTGCAAACCCTAACCCAAATATAACCCTGGGGACATGCCGCCAAACCTCCAGGGCTTGCTTCGCTCGAAGCTATGGGTAGTGTTTTCCGCTTTCTCATCGTAGAAGCCTCGCAGAGCCACGGGGGGTGCAGGAGGCTAGCCCCGTACAAAACCCTAACCCATGTGTTTTTCTGGGGGCACGCCCCTAGACCCCTTGGACCCCCTTCGCTCGAAGTTATGGGGGTAGTGGGTTCGTTCTATTCGATGGGGCCTCGCAGAGCCACGGGGGTTCAGGGGCGGGGCTGGCCCTGTTCAAACCCTCTTGGTTCTAGTCTCTCTCCTAACACAGTTTTATATTGCAAGTCTTCTTTGAAAGACCGTACTTGACGACACCGAAATGAAAACTCGGAGGGTACCCGTGTTTGTCGATCACGTGTCTTCGTCTCTTCCATTCCTCTGAGCAAAATCTATCGCAGGATTCCAATACACAGCCGTAGATTTTGTCGCCACGGGCCTTTCTGGCCTGTGCAAAGGAGTCGTGGTTCTCCGTGATATGCAGACCTAGTATATGTTCAGATGGAAAAGTCCGGCCACATTGAGAGCAATTCATACAATGCAATTGATAGTAATGCGTTTCAAACTCCTCGTTAGAGCGAAACCGTCTTGGCCTTTTGTTACACGGAGACAGCATGCACACCAAGCAAGACCCGTCCTCTTGTACATTCACCTGGTTCGAATCAATGCTATATATCTTTCTGCCGCCCGTCTCCTCTTCGTCCTCTCTTCCTCGTTTCATATACCCGTAGACGTCGTTATCGAAGTTGCCTGGGATGAACCTCCGGTGGACACTCCCAAAAAAGGCATGTGTGGGCGGATAAATAGTTTATCCGGCATTATACTGCACACCCCCAGACCCCAGAGATCGCTTAGCGGAAATTGGAATCTTTTCCTTGTAAAATGCAGTGAAACTATTGTACGAACTAATTATATGGATTGTAGTAATTAATATTAATACATTGTACCTACATTCGTTGGGATGAAATTTACGCGGACCAAACCAATAATGCTAGATAGGTCCCTGATCGACACATCGATACTGGACTTGATATACGATCTGAATTAACACTTGTGCTTTTTCTGGCAAAGAAGAAACTTCTCTACAGTTCAGTTTTTCTGGGGGCAGGCCCCAGACCCCCTGGGTCGGCTTCGCCGAGTTCTGGGCTAGAAAAACCCTTCTGCGAAGCAGAACTATCGCTTTTGCTTCTTTTCTGGAAAAGAAGAGACTTCTCTACAGTAGAGGCCATCTGGTCGCATAACCCAGACATTCTCTGCCGGCTTCGCCGAGGTATGCGTAAAAACGGGTCGTCTGCGAAGCAGAACAAACGCATTTTGCTTCTTATTCTGGAAAAAGAAAGAAACTCGTATAAGGAGAACACCATATTTCAGAGGTAACCTAGTATTAACTCAAGCCCATGAACCAATTTCATTTAATAGAGGTCAAAACCAACTAATAGTGCACTACTTCTTCCAGAAACATTTCCTTTATTTCTCAGAATATCCCACTAACCCTTAATCCGCGAAGCGGATCCAGGGGGTTTGGGGGCGTCTCCCCAAAAAAGACCAAATGAAAAACGCAGGAGAACCAATAAATTAATCAAGAAAAGACGGTTACGTGAAGAATAAGTTGAAAAAAGGTGGATATGTATATGTATTTGTGGGTTAGGGTAGCTGAGTCATTTAGCCGAGGGTGAAAATCCTTCCGAGAACGGAGGCCGAAAGGCACCAGGTGGAGCGGACATATTTAAGGGTGCATAATCCTCCGACAGGATAATCGCCAACTAAGCTAACCATCATGCGAGCAGCATCGATTATTCGTGTCTGTGGACGACAGGCCAGTACAGCTGTGTCCAGAAGAGCTCTATTGAGGACCGGGATACGGTCTGCAGTGCCATCTACGGTGAGAAGTTATGCTTCGGAGGCTAAGCTTACTAGAGAGACGTACGACGTTCAGCGATTGGAGCATTTTGGAAAGCTCTCTGATGCTGACATTGCTAAGTTTAAGGAGATTCTGCAGAGCGATTCTGCTCTTGTTCAGGATCAGGACGATCTTCTTCAGTTCAACGAGGATTGGATGAGGAAGTATCGCGGTAGTTCACAATTGGTGCTCAAGCCAAAAACTACTGATCAAGTGTCCCAGATACTGAAGTACTGTAACGAAAAGAAGCTGGCTGTTGTTCCACAGGGTGGCAATACTGGTCTGGTTGGTGGTTCTGTGCCAGTGTTTGATGAAATTGTCATCTCCACTGCTAGCATGAACAAGATCCACTCTTTTGACCCAGTGAGCGGCATTCTTGTTGCTGATGCTGGTGTCATTCTGGAAACTGCCGACCAATACCTGAGGGAGCAAGGCTACATCTTCCCATTGGATCTTGGAGCCAAGGGATCTTGTCATATTGGTGGTAATGTTGCCACCAATGCTGGTGGTCTCCGTTTGCTTAGGTATGGTTCTCTTCATGGTACTGTTCTCGGTCTAGAGGCTGTTTTGGCTGATGGAACTGTTGTGAACAACCTCACCACACTGAGAAAGGATAACACCGGTTATGACATGAAACAATTGTTCATTGGTTCGGAGGGTACGCTTGGTATCGTCACCGCCATCTCCATTTTGTGTCCTCCAAAGCCCACCTCCGTGAACGTGGCCTTCCTTGGTCTTGAATCATTTAAAAAGGTTCAAGATACCTTTGTCCAGGCTCGTTCTGAATTGTCTGAAATCCTTTCCGCGTTTGAATGTATTGATCAGGGCAGCTTGAACCAGGTTGCTGAGCACATGGACTCTCCTGTCCCGTTGGACGAGACATACCCATTCTACGTTCTTATTGAGACCAGCGGATCGAACAAGGATCACGATGAAGAGAAGCTCAACACCTTCCTTGAGAACGCCATGGAAAACGAGTCCGTTCTCAACGGTACTGTGGCCATGGATGAAACTCAAGCACAAAACCTCTGGTCATGGAGAGAAATGGTTCCTGAAGCGTTGGCCAAATGCGGCGGTGTCTACAAATACGACGTTTCTATCCCACTCCCACAGCTTTATGATCTTGTTGATGACACCAAGGCCCGTCTTCAAGAAGCCGGAGTCATTGGTGAAACCGACGAATACCCAGTCGTTGACGTTCTCGGATACGGCCACATTGGCGATGGTAACCTTCACCTGAACGTCGCTGTCAGACGATATGACAAGAAGGTCGAACAATTGCTTGAACCTTTTGTCTACGAATGGATCCAAAAAGTCAATGGCTCCATCTCTGCCGAACACGGTCTTGGTTTCGCCAAAAAGAACTTTATCCAGTACTCCAAGGACGCTGGAATGCTCACCCTTATGAGAGGACTCAAATCCCATTACGACCCTAACGGTATCCTCAACCCTTACAAATACATGTAGAACACAATACATGCCTACGACTCGTTTAACAACGTCCTTCTTTTCCAGAAAAGAAGCAAAAGCGTTCGTTCTGCTTCGCAGAAGAATTATCCGGACTTTACAATTCGGCGAGGCCAACCCAGAAAAATGATACCGTGTGGTTTCTTCTTTTCCAGAAAAGAAGCAAAAGCGTTAGTTCCGCTTAGCAGAAGGACTTTCTACCAGGACTCGGCGAAGCCGACCCAGGGGGTCTGGGGGCGTGCCCCCAGGAGTCTCCAAGATTCGAGTTAGAAGTTGTGAGGATTAGATTTTTTGGGATCATGAAGGGGCATAAATTAATAATACAGGCCTTGGACCTTTCGGATACGTTTTTGGACTTCGTCTGAAAGGGGGACACCTTTGAAATAGGTGTGGAATCGGTCGACGATGTTTTCGAAGGCTTCTTCGGCAATTTCGTGGACGTGGCGGAGGACGGAGAGGTCAGGTTCGTCGGTACGGACGTCGGTCCAATGGCGTGGTGGGTTTTGAATGAAGTTTTCTGTTAGTGTCAGTAGTTTGTCCAGGTCCATTAATATGTCTGGGATGTGTCTGTGAACGATTCCATACTGGTCCTCCTCGAGAGATTGGACGACGAATCGGGATAGGGAGAGGGTTGCACAATGGACTAGTAGAGGGTTGGGCACGATGGCGTTGATTCGTCGTTCAACAGTGCAACGGAAGGGGTATCCGAGAGGCGTTGCAAGCAGCTTTTTGGTGACTTGACTGTACTTTTCAAGCCATTTCTGTACTACGTTCCACAACCGGCCCACTGTTCCAATGAAATCTTGGGACTGTTGAGCCTGCTTATCTTGGAAGTTTTCAATGAAACGTCTGTTCGACGAGGCGCCTTTGTTGGCTGCAAAAATTGACTCGTCGTGCTTTACAGAGAGCACTGAGTTTGTTTCGGCGTTGAGGTGGCTGACCTGCTGTGGCTGTTGTGGCTGTGCGGCGGGTTTGATTGTGAGGTTGTTGACCACGTCGTTGATCACGACAAGACATTCGCGTTGGACTTTTTCCCAACAGGACGATCCCGCAGCGGCATTGTGTTCAATATCGCTGTAGATTGAGATTCTACGTTCCTTGCTGTTGAGCGCAATTGACCACAGCTCCTGGAAGGCCATTGTTCTGGTCAATGGTCGAGCCTTGTCGCTCAGACCGATCACAAGCGTCTCGTTCTTGTTGGCAGAGCGTTCGCTGATGAACTGACCATTGTGCCGTGGCTGGAGGGACATGTACACGGAGAAGGCAGTGTTTGTGACCTCCCAGAGCCAAACCAGGACAAAGGACGAGAGAAGACTGTCCAAGAGGATTCTAATCCCCAGCGGAGACTTGCCGTAGGCATTTGTACGATGGAGGTCGAATATGAATCGCCCAAAGTACACACACCAGCCCCATATAGAGGATCTGAAGATGAAATATACGATTGGGAATGTCATGGTTGCAAATACGGCGTAGAACACTGTCACCGTAGTCAAATCGCCGAATCGATCCATCAGCCGTTTTCGAGCCGGAATATCCATAGCCTGGATCCGGAACTTCAAATGTCCGTAATCCAGGAACAGATGGAGCCCCGAATATAGCGTCGCAACGTAGATCGAGAACAGTGTGAAATAAATATATCTCTCGTTCAATATTGATTTGCCAAAGGCTCGAAGCGGAACTGTAACACTCATGTTACCCATCCATGACTTGTATACCGCGTAATACACGAATGCCGAGGCAAGATACACGGAATAAACACGTACAAAAACCGTGCTCTTGACAGTTCTGCTCAGAAAAGACGTAATTGCATTCGGATACGTCAAATTATCCACGTGTAACAGCATCTTCACCTTCCGCATAACCAGCACCACAAACAACCCAATCAGAACGGGTATAAAATACACCCCAAACAGCCACGATATATATCCCATATCTCGATCTCTAATCAAGGCTAGCATTAAAAAAGCTCCATAGCCAACAAACGACACAAACTTCAATGCCGCCATAAATCGCCGGGACAAGACACCCTCTAATGCGACATGATAATGAGTGGCATTTCTCTGTGGCTTCGGAGGCGGTATAATCCTCGCTACCGATACCATCTTGATTTGTTTGTGTTGATCTAACAAAATGAAAATTCCCCTTCAAATCTCGTGAACCGCGTATCTACGCGCGTTTTTCCCCTAACCCAACTCAATGAACAGACTAACCAAATTACTCTTGCTTTCATCCAAATAGGGCTAGTAATATATGTTTAGTCCACTTAGAGACATTTTAACAGATGTTTTCTTCTTTTTCCAGAAAAAGAAGCAAAAAGAGTTTGCTCTGCGAGGCCCTTGTTCCCGATTGCAACTACTCGGCCAATGGAGTAAGATGGCCCGTTACTACCGTAATATATCATTTTGTGCTGAACTGTTATTGATATAATGCTTGGACTATTATCCTCGAATAAACGGTCAAGTAACGGCCTGCGGGGTTGATCCAAAACTGGTAAAGTTCTGTGGTTGATGTGCACATTTAGAAAGATAGTTGGACAGATATACGTAGCTCTAGCTGTCTGCTAGCTGCGAGGCTGGAACGAATATTGAGGGTTTGTTCTTTTTTAAAAAAGAAGCAAAACCATTAGCTCTTTGAGGCTGCAACGAATATAAGGTATTGTTCTTTTTAAAAAAGAAACAGAAACATTAGCTCTGCGAGGCTAAAACGAATATTGATATGCTGTCCTTCTGTCAGAAAAGAACCATAAGCATTAGTTCATTCTGAGAGGTTACACCGAAAAATTCTCGTAAACTCGATAGAGTTTTGACTCTTTAACGTTATTAATTGGATGGTTTGTAAGGACCCTTTCCCGCACAATCTCGGAAGTATCTACTGATAGGGCAACGTCCGAAAATATATAGATTATAAATCGAATTGAAAGTTAATAGTTAACAATTATTCTTCTTCATTTTGGTATGAGGGACTGAGGTGATCTTTTTTAAAAAAGAACCAAAAACATTGGCTCTTCCAGGCTATAATCGATATTAAGGCATTGTTCTTTTTAAAACAGAGCAAAAGCATTAGTTTTACGGCGCTAAAATGAACAGTGCAGTTTTTGTGCTTCTCCTCGTTGAAGCCTCGCAGAGCCAGGGAGATTCAGGAGGCTGCCGCCTCCTACAAACCTAATATAACCCTAGGGGCACGGCCCCAGACCCCCAGGGCTCGCTTCACTCGAAGCTATGGGTAGTGTTCAATTGTTTCTATTTATTGAAGCCTCGCAGAGCGACGGGGGTGCAGGGGGCTAGCCCCTGCAACCCTAACCCACGACCGTGTTCCTGGGGCACGCCCTACTTAAAATAGAACCAAAACTTTGCTAGGCTAGAAAGCCGACTCAGGGGGATTTGGGGACGTGTCCCCCTAACAAAAAGGATATGATGGTCAAAAGAAAATCAGTTATATTTTGAGCTAATTCTTAGAGTTTTTAATAGCGTATTGGAGCTGGTTGTTGATGTTTTCAAGTCTGGAAGTATCGATGTTGTACTGTCTTCCCTGGCCGACGAGGTTGGAAAGGGTTTGAGAGAACATGGAAACGACTGGGGAGGTGATCAAGTCGACTGCACCCCCGAGGATGTTACCAATAAGGACCTCAGCGCCGTCGGTCACGGATTGGAAGAAGGGACCGAGGATTGCGTGGCCAACTACCTCGGAAAGACCACCTGTCAAGGGAGAGAGGACACCAGCGACGGTGGAAATGGCATTGTCAATTTGTGAATCAAGGCCTTGGATGACCGCAGTGACAGTGGCAGAGCCTATTCTGCCTTGGTTTCGCTGGATCTCACCGCCCAGCTCATCAACCTTCTGTTGAAAGTTTTGCATACTTCCCTGAAGACCCTGAAGGATGGTAACCTGTCTGGAGGCCAATTCGACGTCGTTGACCTCAGAATGGGTGGAGCTGTTGGCCTGAGAAATTCTTGCCACCAGCTCGTCGTTGAGACTCTCAAGTCGGGAAGTGTCAATGTTGTATTGATAGCCCTGAGCAATGAGCCTGTTCAAGCTTTGGGAGAGCGTGCTGACAACGGGAGAAAGGACCAAATCAGCAGCACCACCCACAATATTGCCAATGAGTACTTCAGTACCATCGGTAACCGACTGGAAGAATGGCCCGAGTATGGCGTGACCAACTGCCTCGGAAAGACCGCCAGTCAATGGAGAAAGAGCAGCAGAAACAGTGGAAATGACGTTATCAATCTGGGAGTCAAGACCCTGAATAACAGCAGTAACCACAGCAGAACCAGCTCTACCAGGATTTCGGCTAACCTCCTGAATCAACTCGTCCACCTTTTGTCGGAAGTTCATAACACTTCCCTCAACCCCGTTCAGAAATACGGTTGGACCCTGAACAAAAGCCATGCTCTCTGAGTTCTGAATGGGAGCTGCGGCAGCCATCATAGCAAATCCGCTAACTGCGGCAGTTGCAATAAATCGTTGACAAAACATGCCGAATCGAGTAAAACACACTTGAAAGAGTAAACAACTTGTTGATTGATGCTGTCAAGCACCATTGTTCACCTCCTTTATATATTCCTCAACTCCTCCATGTCGTTATAAACCTGAGACAAATCGCTTATAATTTTCTGTCGCAGCTTTGATAGCCAAGTACTACGCTAAACTTACGACACATTAAACCTTAATTAGCCTTTCGCTAGCGCCAGATACCTCGAAACGACCGACTTGTTATTTGTACCACGGCAAAAGGCTTGAGTCATTAAGAGCTGTAATCGTTGATATTCTTGGGGGCATGCCCCCAAACCCCCAGGGTCCGCATCGCGGATTATGGGTGGGTGCAGATTTTGCTGAAGGATCAACAGATTTAAGCTTCTGACATGGCCAAAGGAAAAGGTTATTGCGAGGAAGCAACTGGTTCTAGATCCTGTCCGACTAAGAGTAGCCCAAAGAGGATAGCTAGGTAAGCAAAGCAGCTTTTCCGGTTTGGCTGTTTTCCCTAGAGAAGAAGTAACTGTTTTATGTATTCCGGCCGGACTCGTAGGTTTAATTGACAGAAAATGGCTCTAGTACCCGTACCTCGTTAGATCTGGTGCATTCATAAAAACAGTTCTATGATCTGGGTTATGCTTTGCAGGGGGCTGGACCCCTGCACCCCCGTGGCTCTGCGAGGCTTCAACGAATAGAAAGAACTCTACGTCTGGGGGCATTCCCCAGAGAACTACCACTGCGTTAAGTATAAAAAGAGTTGACACATGGCATTCAGAGACAACGGGACAGCCTCTGCACGGATCTGAGCTTCAACAACATCACATTGGGTGCTATCGAAGTGTATTAGTCTTACATAGATTTAATTACCAACATTCTGTTCCTGAGATAAAGACAACATATTACAGTTCCGTCACAGAAAGAAAGTTAGCGGATAAACTATATCCGACTTCAACTCTCCGACCCCAGATAAACTAGCTCAATACCAGTAGTTTGTATCTTTTGAAACCAACTTTATTAATATGCCAATACTATTGTATATGGCGAAAGTAAACGCAAAAACATAGCTTATGCTGCTTGAAACATAACTTTCTTTCTTCACATAGACCTGGACACACGTAAGAAACATCACGACCAGTCACACATATCCTAAATTAAACCCGTTCGGAAGCTATCTCGTTTGGTGTATTTGTTCTTTTCCAGAAAAGAACCAAAAGAGTTTGCTTTGAGAGTCTTTAACGAAGCCAGTATAATTCATGTCTTCTCCATGAAGAGTTCTAGTTAACCTGAATACATCAGAAGCCACCTGGTCTAATATATTTGTCCCTTTCCAGAAAAAGACCAAAAGCGTTTGGTTTGCGAGTCTTTAACGAAGGCAGTCTACTTTGTATCTTCTCCATGAAGTGTTCTAATTAACTTCAACACATTCAGAAACCACTTGGTTTGACGTATTTGATCTTTTCCAGAAAAAACTCAAAAGCGTTTCCCCTGCGAGGCTTCAACAGAAGCAGTCCCTTTGATATCTTTTCTGTAAAGCTACTCAAGAACCCCCTACAGTGTCACCGCAAAAAGCAGAAAGCCATAAAGTAAGTTCGCTGAAGCATACAACTTAGTTGACTTGACTCAAACGCCTGATGCGCCTGCCTTGATTTGTATACACACAACACTCTAGGTCACTCGGTTCTTTTCAAGAAAACAACCTTGAACGACCAGATTGAGCTCCCCCATCCCCCAGGTCAGCGCAGTGGGTTGGGTTGGATACCCAGACCTTCCGCGAAGCGGAACAACCCTTTTTGCTTCTTTTTGAGGCTGTTCCCTGGGGGCACGCCCCCAGACCCCCAGGGTCGGCTTCGCCGAAGATTGGGCACCCAGACCTTCCGCGAAGCGGAACAACGCTTTTTGCTTCTTTTTCTGGAAAAAGAAGAATACCATACAACGAATTGAGGTCTTCCGCGAAGCGGCACAACGCTTTTTGCTTCTTTTTCTGGAAAAAGAAGAGAACATAGCACGATTCGATTCATAAATGGCAGTTAGAATAAATTATCGGAATGGATGAGGTTAGTGTGGCGACGGAGGGAGTCTTTTCGCGTGAAGGTCTTTTGGCAGTGTTCGACCTGGCAGCGATACTTGGTCTTGGTTTGATGCTGGTATTTGGTGTGTCGCGAGCATTCGGATCGTTTCGAGAAGCCGATTATGCTCCACGGGCAGTTGGGCTCGTTGCACGAGTGTGGACGATGAATACGTTCTTCGTCAATGTGTGCTGCGAGGTCTCGCAGGGTGCGGAATTTCTGGGTGCAGTGTGTGCAGCTGTATTTACCTTTCTTAGTTTTGTTCACAATGTTCCACATTTGTGGAGCAGACATTAGTTTGGAGACCACTGGACCGGGCTTTGAGCCAATGACGTCGAAGGGGACGTCTGTGAGTAGGGAGGATGGTGGCGGAAGCATTGGTTGTTCGGGCTGGACCGAGAGTGAGTCCTCCTGCTCATAGTCCAACACAATGTTGAACGTCTGATTGTTGGCCCGAACAGTGACCCCCGAAGATGTATTTTTCGGGTTGATTTTGATCAGAGTCACCTCATCTTTGGAGTTGGTAGGGGCAGGAAGAATGGCCGGGAACTTTGCATTGCGTGGAGTGGGGCCTCTGGATCTAGTTTGAAGGCCCTCGTCAATAGTGTCCTCCTTGAAGACTGCGCTCCGCGGGGAATCAAAGTAAAGCGACACACAGGTGGGAGTGCACAATGACTTCATGTTGTCCCGCCCATACACCGCCACAGAAGGCGTTGTGGCGGTGGTAGGCGTTATGCGCGCACGCGGTCTCAGCCGTTTAAATGACTCAAACTCGTCGTTCGGCAGAATCTCAATGGGCTCCGGGCGCTTGAATTTGGGCATCGCTGCCCCACCATCGGTGAGGTCGCTCTGTATTTATACACCTGCCCTCGGTGCCCGGCCTACGTCTTCGCCGGTCTCTGCTCTCGGCCCACACTGCTGCAATGCACACGCACTACTCCCCAACGGGAAGCTTTTATGGCGATCTGAGACATCCCATTGGATCTCGCATCTGAATCATTGCGGGGCTGGGCACTCCTCCACACGTGCGCGCCCGCGCGCGAATGCATCATCACCTCACGAGAATCACAGTGAATTTTCGTGCCCAAGCCACCAGAAGAGGGTCAGTCCTCAGGCACGCGAAGGGCCACTGATTCCTTCTCTAAATGATGAAGCAATTCCCCAGCTCGTACTCCAGGCCTTGCCGATCACGTCATTCGGTAGGGATCACCGACGGCATCCGGCTAAATTCACTTCCGCCCCCATCTGCATAATGCATAAATACTACTACCCTTTTATCGCTGGCAATCCCGACCCCAAAATTTCATGCACCTCGCGCAGCCGTACCTATACGTGGTGCATGCGCCCACCCAGAATCGTAACGATATTCGCTCAGGGGCCACATCTTATCTTACCCAATTCACCCGGTCATGCACTCACTCACCGGGTCAATCGTTTCTTCTTTTCCACAAAAGATCCAAAAGCACTACCTCACAGAACCCTCCTTCAGTCCACCTTCAATTCTTCTCTTACTCTTCTTCTTTACCAGAAAAGAAGCAAAAGCGAAGAAGGGCTATCCAAACCTCTACAAGGCCGACCTAGGAGCTCTGGGGCCTACAATTGGGTTAGGGTTCGCATGGGGCCAGCCCCCTGCACCCCCGTGGCTCTGCGAGGCTTCTACGAATAGCCCAAAAATATCACTTCTGGGCTAGGACTTGAAGGGCCTAGCCCCTGCACTCCCGTGTGGCTCTATTAGAGGTTAGGTTTCGCCCAATAGAAAGACAGAATTATCCCATACTCTCGAGCCAAACGAAGAACCACTCCTGGGTTAGGATTTGCAGGGGGCCAGCCCCCTGCACCCCCGTGGCTCTGCGAGGCTTCAGCGAATAGAAAGAAATTGACCATTATCCATAACCTCGAGCGAAGCGAGCCCAGGGGTCTGGGGGGCGCCCTAGGAAAACAACTGGGTTAGGGCTTTCAGGGCGAGGCTTCAACGAATAGAAGCAATTGAACACTACCCATAGCATCGAGCGAAGCGAGCCCTGGGGGTCTGGGGGCTTGCCCCCAGGAATGAGGGTTAGGGTTACGGAGGCAGGGAGCAGGTGGCCACAGGAGGCCTGAGGCCAGAGGGTGAGAGTATGGTGGACCCGAAGGGGGGAATGGCATATAACAGCTTGTGTCAGATGAGATGGGTTGATCGCCAGCTCGGTGTTTCGGGTGGAATTTGCATGATCGGCGGTGTTAGCTGTTTTTCTGGAACCTAGCGCCGGCAATCTGGAAGCGTGATAAAGGGCAGCATGCGTGTGTATACGCGGATAAAAAAGCAAAGGGGTTTGCGAGAGCCGGGTGGTTGAGCTATATACCGCTTTGGTCGCGAGAGGGCACTGTGGTGTATGCTCTGTTAGTCGTCGGAGTATGCCGAAGCAAGGTTGTGGAAACTACTGCCACAAAACTTGGCCACTGGAACATAACTCTATGGGACTCATGCATGCGTCGTCCCCGCAAAAAGCAACGTGCATACATGTGGCTATACGAGCTTCGGCTTTCAAAATAAGCTGAAACAACGCGGAGCGTGCGGCGCATCGGCTAACTAACCACAGCACGGGTTTAATCGCTCGGCCACGTCACCACCTGCCCCATACAATACAACCATTGAATTGAGCGATAATCCTCGACCAGCCACTGATACCTCGCTCCACGTGTACCAGTTAATGTCAGACCTCCTGACTGGCTGCATGGTAGTCCGACCCGTCGTCCCTCAAGATGCCGACCCTCGCACCTAAACGAATCATCGTCCAGAAGGAGCACGGACTATCAAATTCCCCTCCTGCAGCTGCTCCTCGGCTTTATTACGACCCTAACCCAGATCTCATATCCGGGAGCCTCACGAAACCCCTAACCCACTTGTAGGTTTTCTGGGGGCACGCCCCCAGACCCCCAGGGCTCGCTTCGCTCGAGGTTATGGGTAACGGTCATTTGCTTCTATTCGATGAAGCCTCGCAGAGACACGGGGGTGCAGGGGGCTGGGCCCCTGCAAACTTAACCCAGTAGTTTGTTTTCTGGGGGCACGCCCCCCGACCCCCTCGGTCGGCTTCGCCGAGGTTATGGGTAATGTTCCGGGAGGTGGGTGCAGGGGGGCTGGCCCTTGCAATATATTTCATACAGCTACAATCGGAGTGTATGTATATGATATGTATGCATGCGGCTTAGATGCGCGTGTTTGCGCGAAGGCAACGCGTCGCGTCGCGTCGTTGGGATATTAGTTAGAAGGTTCATTTGCTAGATCCAAACACACACGACGATGAATGGAAGTAGTAGCAGAGAGGGGGCGAGTGGCAGTCGCAAGCGGGCGCGGTGCGAGGTGGAGGAGGGCAACGGCCAGGCTTTCAGCAGGGAGGAATATGAGCGGATCCAGACGACGCTTGCAAAGAAGCTCGGGCCGGAGTTTGTGTCGTCGCGTAACAACGGGGCAATGAACGTGGTGTATCTGGAGGGCGCGAAGGCGATCAGCCTCGCGAACGAGATCTTTGGCTTCAATGGCTGGAACTTCTCGCTGGGGGAGTTTGTCACGGACTACTGCGACGTGAGCGAGCGCACGGGCCGGGTGAGTCTCGGCCTATCGGTGGTTGCGCGCATCACGTTGCGCGACGGGGCCTTCCGCGAGGACATTGGCTACGGCATTATGGAAAATGCGCGCTCCAAGGGCGCGGCCTATGAAAAATGCAAGAAGGAGGCCGTGACCGACGCGTTGAAGCGCGCGTTGCGCCAGTTTGGTAACGCGTTGGGCAATTGTCTCTACGATAACAAGTTTACTCAGCGCGTGGGTCGTATTCGTGTCCGTGATCTCCCTGTGGAAGAGGACGAGCTCTATCGTGCGCCGGAGTACCGTCGGGACGCCGAGCGTCGGAAAGAACCCCCCACGACCACCGTTATAGTCCCCGCCAAGAAAGCCAAGCCCGACGCCACTGAAACTACGCCACCCGTACTGCCACCGCCGCACAAGCCGCACCCGCCGCATGCTCCAGCCGCAGCATCTGCGGCGGTGGCTGACCCTCCGATCAAGACGGAAGAAGAGGCCCTGCGAGAACGAGAACGCGAGTCGCTGAAAAACAACCTGCAAAGCGCGGACTTCCTGGGGTCCGACGACATGGACGACTACGAGCTGCCGAGCCAGCCAGACGAGGGTGAGGAAGACGACGTAGACGAAGAAGACGGTGAGCCCGCCGGTGTATTTGAGCAACAAGAAGTTATTAACCCTGTAAATGAGAAGAATGAGTCCGAGCTACTGCAATTTGTGCATGGCAGTCAGGCGCCCGTCCTCCAGGAGGGCAGACCCCCTCCCGCCGGCAAGTTCGACCCGTCGTACCAGACGCCCGACATCAAGCGCACCATCACCCACGACAAGAGCGTCCCCATTCGCAGATCCGCAGTAAACAGCAACAGCAATAGCAATAGACAGACCTCCACCCCAGAGCCCCCGCCATCATCGAACAACTCGTATCGAAGCAGCCCTGTCCAGCCAAAATACCAGAACCCACTCGTTCGGCCACCAGCCGGCCCCGCCGGCTCCCCAATGGTCGGCACGCCGAAAATGCGCTATTATAGACCCCCCGCAGGCCCGCTCAGCGACAAGGGCCTCTCCGCTCTAAACACAACGCCCCTCCATCAGACAAAGCCCATCAACAATGATACTAACAACAAAACCAGCCCAGCCGCCGCAAATAACTATGCATAACGAGATATTTATTAATCACAACACTATATCAATCCTATCTCGCAGAGCCAGCCCCCTGTAGAACTAACCATGTATTTTCTGGGGGCACGCCCCCAGACCCCCTGGGCTCGCTTCGCTCGAGGTTATGGGCCAGTGTTTTCTTCCTTCTATTCGGTGAAGCCTCGCAGAGCCACGGGGGTGCAGGAGGCTAGCCCCCTGAAAACCCTAACCCAGGTGTAGTTTTCTGGGGGCAAGCCCCAGGCCCCCTCGGCTCGCTTTGCTCGAGATTCTGCGTAATGTTCAATTGCTTCTATTCGTTGAAGCCTCGCAGAGCCATGGGGGTGCAGGGGGGCGGCCCCCTGCAAACCTAACCCAGTAGTAAGTTTCTGGATTCTCGGGTCCCTGTGCTGGTTTCGGTTGAGGTTTAGGTACGAAATGGCATTTACGAGATGAAACTGATGATTGTTGCTTCTATTTCTGGAAAAAGTTGAGGTCTTTTCGGTAGGCCGTCTGTAGCAGGGTCAATGGATTCCAGAAAGGGGATCAGATGACAGGAGTTTATGCAGACATGTTTTATAGGAAGGTGAGGGATATAGGGTGAAATGGTGTTTTTGGGTTGTTTCAGGTTCTTGTTCCTGTGACTATGGGGTTGATGTATGTGAGGATGTTGCAAAAAGTAACGAGAAGTTAGTGTATGACGTGAGGTACCGCTGTGTTCTCCGTATAGAGAGTACTGTCACGTTTGAACAGCGAAGGTCAGAGGACCTGAAGTATAGGTGGGGAGGATTGCATAGAAGAGAACGTTACTTTTTTCGAGTGTACCATGCGGCGGGCCAAAAAAGCGTTAGTGTGGTATGCATGCACCCGAATGGAGAGCAACCCGATGAGGCAGAGCGGTTGCCGATCGGACTGTATGTGCGGCAGTGGTTTTTATACTATCATCATATTTGATGTGGTAAATTAAGGGTACAGAAGAAGTTAATAGAATATTCGATGTTTGGTTTAAATTATCTTAATTTGAGCAATTTCAACTTATATTTAGCGACGGTGTATTTCTTTCCCTACACTCGACAGAGTCACTGAACATCCGTCAACGGTAATGTTTGTGGCTCTAGTTTATAGTGCGTGGGCTGTACCAGTACTTGGCTGCATGCATGTATATATGTGGCTATGAAGCCAGGCAGGTTTTAGAATCGAAGGCGGCCTGAATTGAAAGCTGTCCTCACGAAGATACCCTATAAATAAGACCATTTTCCGATTTAATTCTCTAATCTACTTACAATCCCAGTTAACCAAACAACTTCTGTCTATCATGACTACTACAACCTTAAGATGGTGCACTATCTGCAACAAACGAGGCCATGCCACTAAAGACTGCCCAAACAAATAACGGCCTTCCAAAACTTCACCCTCTTACACTAGTACAAACCTTTTTTTGTTAGCCTTATGCTCTACGTATTGTTAACAATATCTATACATCTTTTTTCTCACCTGGGCAAACCATAGGCCCAGTACTTCCGCTTTGCCCAAGGCTAGCATAAGTAATCAAAAGTGAGCTATCAAGTTCAACTACGCTCGATTTTCCAGATCCAGTATATATATATCATGTTGTGAAGACTTACCCGGCTTGTACAAACGATCCAGCATTATACTGTTAAGGCAACCGCCAGTGGATTCTCATGAAGCAGCAGCAACTAGGACTAACTCTACATGCTATCAATCAAAGTAAATGCATGCATTCATTTATTCTATTTCTATTCTCTTATGTGATCAGACCCAGAACCCGCGGTTGTTCCTTGCGGAAGACTGACCGAAGTCTTCGAAGGCGTGATTGGCCTTAACTACTAACCTCATTCTCCGTCAAAACTTCAATGAACTACTGTCATTACATGCAAATTAAGTAATTTTCGGCGATTAGGAGCTCTTGGGGCTTGGATTGCCCCCAAAAATACAATCGCGGGTTAGGTTTGCAGGGGCGTGCCCTCAGAACGCACACAACTGGGTTAGGTTTGCAGTGGGCCAGCCCCCTGCACCCCCGTGGCTCTGCGAGGCTTGAACAAATAGAATGATCTAACACCACACAAAACTCGGCGAAGCCGACCCTGAGTCTGGGGGTTTGCCCCAAGAAATATCATTCCTGGTTTAGGACTTGATTCATAATCTCAGTGAAGCCAACTCAGGGAAGTACCGCGAGGCAAAAGAAAGAAATGATAGTAGTATTATTACGAATCTGGTTCAAGGATCGTTGAAGTCGTGTGATTGTTTACTCTGAAGAAGATTAGAGGGATGAGGCATAGGCAGCCAAAGAGGCTGACGGACCAGTATGCGGCGTACATGTGTGAGTACGGGATTCCTCGGCCGTCCATTCCAAAGGCGATGGCTGAGGCTGTAGCACCAAATACCTTGAATAGACCAGAATATTGTGATAGGACCAACGGGTCGTTAGACAATGAGCCCATTAGCCAGAAGGAGAAACCCTGGGCCATGCCGTCCTGCATGCCGTAAAAGAAGTATAGAGTCATGTATTTTGTGGCGACAGCACCGTCTTTCAGGTCCAATGGGGGATCAAATGGGACGTCTCGTTGAGAGTGGGTCATGGGGAAGTAACCGCAAATGGAGACGACAAAGATGGTAGTCAGCATGATGCCCCAGCCTATCATTGCCCTGTATTTTCGTTCCAGGAATGGTATATCAAGGAAGATGCCTAGGAATACAGCACCGAGCAACTGGGAGATACCATAAAGCAAGCCGTTGACTGATCGCGTTCTGACGTTGAAGAAGTACGAATTAAAGTCGTTCGTTTGGTACGAAATGTAGAAGAGACAAGAAAACGCGAAGGGAAGGAACCAGAGGATCCATCTTTCCTTGTTTACTGCCCAATACAGCGTTTTGAATTCCCTCACCAATGACACTCGCTTCCGATCTGCGTTCTGTACCCTGGTTCCATCAGTTCTTATGATTTTGTCAGGGTTGACCAAGAACAATGATACAACTCCCGAAAGAATCATTAGAACTGTCAAGGCAGCATATGTTCCATCGCTTACGGCTCCCACGCTTTTGTTGCTGAAGTTCTCAGCAACGGGGATAATACCCCCAACCACGGAGCCCAGAAACGACAATGCAAAGAATATAGACACAAATCGGCCCTTTTGAGACTCTGTTGGATACGACATCAAAATTGTTCCACACGCAGTCCACAGCAAACCGGCTCCCACACCACAGGCAGCTCCAGCAAAAAGCACAAACCCCTTATTCTGGTTATGATTAAACGACCAAAATGAGGCACCATAAAGGGCAAATCCCAAGGCACCTATAGACAGGGTGATCCTCGGACCAAAATAGTTGGTAATTGACCCTGAAAGCAGTGCCACAAATGCAAACAACGCGTACAGAATCGTATTGGCGTTTTCAGAGGTTGTAGGATCCAACTGACCAGAACCACCCAATGATATCAGGACATTGTACATTCCCACAGACAAAAAATTCACAAACCCGACTAAAAACACTTGGAAGTAGGTCGAATGATAGTGGGGAATAGAGATCGGACCCAGCTTATAGGGCTTCGGTGGACTCACGAGCTCCTCGCCCGCCTCCAAACTCTTCACATCAACATCCACATCGTCCTCAGGCTTCCTACTCTGCTCTACCGCTTCAGACATAACTCAATTCATAGACACAGGGCCATGTCAACTGCAGAATCGTGCCTTATATTTCTTGGCTATGGTTATCTCGCAGATCTTATCTTCCCCACTTCGGCGGGGGTTTGTCCCTTAACGGCGGGGGCTTACGTGGGATATCCCACAAAGCGTCAAATGATCGAAGCATCCAATTGTCCTGTGAAACTATTTCTCCATTCGTCCAGAACCAGGCCACTGGATTTCAATACCTTCCATAAGTTTCCTGGTTTTGTTCTTTTAAAAAAGAGAACCAAAACAGTGGCCCTGCGGGGCTTCAACTCGTTCATTCTGAAAGGGGCAAGAATCCTAGCGATAGCCGCTGAAGCAATATGCTGAAACAATTTTCTGTCAATATGAGACCAATTAAAAAAACTCCCGTAGTTATAATTCGTCCAATTGAAACTTGATCCGTTTCCGTGATTTTCACACAGCATTTGGAGACATGTCTGAATTATTCCGTGGGAACAAGAATGCATTTGTTCTCTATCCATTACCACTCCACCCCATCAGCCATTTAACGAAACAATTGCACTTTCTACTTGAAACTAGTTTATCTTAAAACTAGGCTCTGGGTCAATATTCAGGGGGCCAGCCCCCTGCACCCCCGTGGCTCTGCGAGGCTTCAACGAATAGAAGCAATTGAACACTACCCAAAACCCCGAGCGAAGCGAGCCCATGGGGTCTGGGGGCGTGCCCCCAGGAACATACATAGCCTTATGCCATTTAACAAAACAGTTGCTCCAATTAATGACTTCAGGTTCGTTTAACATAGTCTTGTCACTTATGTCTTCGCGAAGCGGTCTGGGGGCGAAAATATAGCCCTATCGTAGGATTTAGCTCAAAAAGGTTTTAATTAAACCAATTAATCTATAGATACATTAAAAATCGAGGATTTGTCGTTTAGGGAACTTTGGGATTGCTGGGATTGGCTGTTCTGGAATGTAGAAGACGTTTCCGTCTTCGTCGTAGCGTTCGCGATCACGGTCTGAGAGAGTGAAGACTTCGAGGACAACTTCATCGACGCTCTCGAGAAGTTCGACGAACGATTTTTGGATTTGATAGGCGTGGTCTCTCATATTTCGGCGGATTAGGCCGTCGACAAGGCGTTCGGCCTCTGGGAGGGTTTGATCTAATCGTTCGATGAGTCGTCTCATGGAATTGATAAGATACTCCTCTTCATAGACGGATCCCTTCTTGCCACGAGCCTTCTTTCGCTCCTGGCGGCGTCGGTTCTTTGCTGTCTTTCGAGATGTTCCGGTTTGAGCGGTTCCACCGGTCTTGCCTGTATATCTCGTAATGAACGATGGTGCAGTGGATGTTTCTGTTGGCGCAATGGAGACATTATCTGGAGCATCAGAGGCTTCTGGGCCACCGAAAAACTCTAGAGGGTCAGTGGCCTTTTTGACTCGAAGTTCACGGAGGCGGTTTACCTGTGACTTTACTTGGCCTTTACAGTCTGATAGGAGCTCCGAAATTTGACCAAAGGCTTCCAAAAGACCTGGGTCGATAATGTTTTCATAATAGTCCTGGCTGGGGTGAAGGGCTGCGATTCTAAGTGCATCATCAAAATGAAGACCCTTGCAGTAAGCCTTGAGAGCTTCAGGTATGTTGTTGAGATATTCGAGATAGATTGTTGCACTGTCGTGGTAGCTTCGCGATTCTTGTGTCATTTCGGCCAGGTGCTGCGCAACGTCCTGTTTCTTGTCGTTGTCGAATTCGGGCTTCTGGACAACCGCCAAAGCCTTCATCCAGGCGCCACCAAGTTGATAGGCATCCAATGCATCATCGTAGTTGCCTAAGTTCTCATAAGTCACACCAGCTTCAGTATAGAGCATCTTTCCTTGTAGGTATGATGCATAGACATTGAGAATAGCATTCTGTTTTTCTTCAGATCTTCTAAAAATGGCCAATGCGTCTTTATAAAGTTCGTGTGCAACGGTGTATTCGATCAACTCTTCAAACACACCATCACCCATTTCTGCCAAGTATCCAAGCGCCTTTGAATGTCGCTCGAGGTGTTCATCGATCATAAACTTTCTCCTCAATGGTTCCTGTTCCTGTAGCTCTCGAAGGAAGGGGAGATATTCCTTTGGGTCCTTCTGAGAATGCTGGGCAACCAACAACGTCAGGTCGAGGTCATAGAGCCCCAGCGAAGTTTTGTACAAGAGCTCAACATCCTGTAGGAACGTGAGGTGTTGAATTGACTTCTCCGCTCGCTCTGTGTCAGCAGCCCGGTCTTTACCAACTAGTGTCAATGCCGCCTCCAGATCAGGTGGGGTCTTGCAAGCGAATGCAGTAAAGATGCTCTGAAGGAATTTGCCCTTGTACTTGTCGGTTAATAGAACAGAAAGAATGGCGTCACAAATTCTGTTAATCTTGGATGCAGTTTCCTCAGTGGACTTTTGTCGAATGTCATCCACACCTTCCACAGTAGATTCGATAAGGGTCTGTTTGTACATTGTTTGAGAAACGTCTTCATTCTTGAGGTCCGACAAAAACAGGTCAATGTATTCGACACTGTTTAGCTGGTTAATAAATAGTTCAATGTTATCCATAAAAAGCTCCGGGGAGTAATCGTGAAGCAGGTTGAGGTCTACTCGGTTCACCCGGCAAGATGCAAAGGCTTGGTAGTATTGCTTGTTGTCGATATTCTTTCTAACCTCACTCAGAACCAAAATTCGTGGATGGATAGTTTCCAGATTACCACGTGGCGCTTGAAGGGTCAAAGAGGTCTTTGAAGGCATTACATGTGTGAGCAATGAGCCACGTTCAATAGAACGACATCGTTCATCATTTTCCACATCGTCCGCAGGGATGGTAATGGCCTCGACATTCGGGTTCAAATGACAAAACTTGACATAATGCTGAGCAGTGGTGAAGAGAGCATGTGATTGGGTGAGCATGAGGGAAGTAACAGAGGGCGAGAGCATCCTACCGTTGGCAAATAATTTGCCATTTGCAGACAAACCAAAGACAACTGCATCAGAATCTTCTGTTGCTGGTGAAACATCAATAGAGTCACAACGCTGCGGCAGGGCATACAATAGTTTTGATGATGTGTAATCTCCCTCGAGGACATACACACTACCATTGATGGTTTCATAAACCAATGCACGATAGTCTGCCTGAGCCTGGAGAATAAACACATCCGGACTGACGGTATGAGAAGTGATCATAGTAGACGTGTTCAAGTCAATAATTGCAATTAAACTTTCTGCCATCATATCCCCGGCAATTGCAACAACGTCATCGCCAACAAAAGATATCTGCTTTGGCACAAAATCCAAACCAGTAACTTCAGGAATACTCAGGCTCGTGGTTATAGTTGGAGCTTTGATGGGTTTAGTAGAAAGATCCCATTCGGCAATTACAACCTGATCAGAAAGCAGAACGGCAAACCTTGAGCTAGCTTGGCTGACAGCCACATGGATCGGCGTGGCTTCAACCTGAAAGCTTCTAAAGGCCATTGGTGGCGGTGTATTGGCAACCCCCAACGGTGTAATTTTGAGTGTTCTGCCATCAACCACAGCAACAGTCCCCATATCATTAGGTGGATAAGTGGACCCGGTAAACATTGACCACAGAAACTGATGCACTTCCAGATGAATCTGTTCAGCTGGATCTTTATATGCAACCAACAATGACTGTGGCTTCTCCGGGTGCCATCTCATCCACAGTGGATTGCAACCCTGCTCCCGCGGAACTACCTCCTGTTTCAAATACCAATGGTAATTCTTTGTTGTCCATAGTTGAATACGATCCTTCAGCTGGACAGCCAAGATGTCTGAATCAATATTCCACGCCAAATCAACCACCTCGTCGTCTTCACCAATTCGCAATGAAAACTCATATCTCCTCAACCCATTTCGTTCAAAGAATATCAAGTCTGGCCCTATGCTGTTTTCATTATTCGATTGTCTCTGTACCGTGGCAATCACATTACCTGACGGCCTCCATGCAACTTGGCCCTCCATAGAATCCACTGGCTCGGACACACTGTTCAACGCGCCCGCCCGTGAATAAACTCTAATCGTACGTCTGGTCAAACTATCAGAAACATCATCAACCGCAGTTAGTGCAACATATTCGCCATCTCCACGCCACGACAAGGTCTGTCGTTTCTTGTCATTCGAACACACATGTCCCTGGTCAACCTTCACGGGGACTGTAGGATCTCGCATAGCCTTTGCGCCCTTACCCTGAAATTGAGTTTCTGCCTTGCCCCAACCAACCGAAACATGTCGAGAAATCTTCAAATCTTCCATATCAATGTTCGTCTCACTAACGGGATCAAACACCCTGCTTAATAGTACAAATGTCTTTGACGTGACGATCGCCAGAATTTCCTCATCTGGACTCCATTTGGCATCCTCAATCCCATCATCCATCGACCCCACAATCTCAATAGCCGGCTCTTGTCCAATTGACGAATCAGCCCCAACCACATGCACAATGTCGCCATTAGATAGCACAACCACAGCATCATTCGTGTCTGGAAAGTACTTGACATCCCGAACGACAACTTCTGTATTTTCATCTTCATTCTCATCTGGTGGTAGCTCCCAGCAAGCAAATACATCCACAGACCCAGTTTTCTAAAAGCCCAATTAGCATTTCTTCTTATTAATATGAGCCTCTCATGCTTTGAGCTTTAGTCACAGTGTACTTGTTCTTTTTAAAAAAAGAACCAAAAACATTAGCCCTGCGGGGCTTCAACGAATTGTAACCAATACTCACACCTCGGGCTACTATTAGCCTCTGGCGCTTTGAACCTAGTCGAAGGGTACTTGTTCTTTTTAAAAAAAGAATCAAAAAACATTAGCCCTGCGGGGCTTCAACGAATTGCAACCAATACTGATATCTCGGGTTGTCTTGAATTTGTTCTCTTAGTAAAAGAACCAAAACTTTAGACCTGCGTGATAAAGAGATGGAACTAGCACTGATCTTCGGAACATTGCTTTTGTTTACGACAAACCTAGCCCAGAGATGCCTCAATTGGTAAATTTAACGACAATATATTATCTCATCAAACCCGAATCAAAGGTCCAAAGGCGTATCCCAGAGAAAGTCAATCTAGAAAATTGCCACACTTACCGATATTTGCTGGATTTCAATTGATCTGAAGTCTTTGCTGGGACCAAATGTACATAACATCGTGTCCCCAACAGGATCAAAGACGGCATTTGTTAGAGGAAGGTCAGGGACCTCCTGTGATTCAACTGAAATCACACCTTTATGTGCCGACACTAAATTCCGCATATCTCAAAAGGCTTCAATTCAATCGATTCCTTAAATTTTTTGATGATCTTGAAATTTTGGGACCTAATCTAAATTGATAGGTGACCACTCCTAAAGCCGCACTAGTCACGTGATAACATTGCACTCAAGTCATAATGGTAATCAACTAACAAAGACAGTTACAACAAGAACCAACTAATAGATATAGTATATTTGCATGAGGACTTGCCTTCAGAAAACACAACTGTGGGTTAAGTTTGCAGGGGGCCAGCCCCCTGCACCCCCGTGGCTCTGCGAGGCTTCACCGAATAAAAGCAATTGAACACTACCCATAACCTCGAGCGAAGCGAGCCCAGGGGGTCTGGGGGCTTGCCCCCAGAAAAATTACTTCTGGGTTAGGTTTGCAGGGGGCCAGCCCCAAAAAAACCACTTCTGGGTTAGGTTTTGCAGGGGGCCAGCCCCCTGCCCTCCCGTGGCTCTGGGAGGCTTCAACGAATAGAAAGAATAAAGCATTACCCATAATCTCGAGCGAAGCGAGCGCAGGAGACGGAAGCTCAGGAAATAATTCCTTCCATAAACATATAATTCCTTGGTATATTTTCTTGGGTTACTTACGTAGAAAGACCAGTTTGTGAGAAGTAAAAAGGAGGTTGAATGCGTTGCTTCAAGGGCACCTCACAGTGATACCTTTCCTTCGTGACAAGTATACTTAATGAAAGGGCTGTTGTAATTGAGAAATGACAAAGCTTGTCGACACAGTAAAACAGGGCCGGAGGGCTCGTTTATTTCGCGAACCAATGAATTGTTTAGATTTTTAGCGACCGAATACCAAGAAAACAGCTAATCGCATTGCTCCATGAAATTACTCACACCGCCTAAACTTAGAAGAAACAGGTCCAGGAAGTTGCCTACACTGTTCACAAATGGCACACTACCCAACCCTCGGCGAAGCCGACCCAGGGAGTTGGGGGCGTGCCCCCAAAAGAAAACCAACTCGTTTTAAAACACTTCATATAAATGGAAGTAAATAACGAAGTATCCTTTTGAAGTGTGTTAGACTAGTAGTATGACAGGGGAATATTTGGTGAGGTGATAGTGATGCTGCATGTTTCACCTTAATTTGTATAACGGTGGGTGAGCCGCACCGGGCCGATGTGAGATGATCGATAACGTTAATTGGTTATCAGCGAGACGCTGCCGCGTGTCAGGTCGGGGGGTAAAATGAACGGGTCGGAGTCGCCACCTGCCATGAAGTATGTGTTCAAGCTTGCACCGGTTGTGCTGAAAGCCGACTACCAGTCCATCTCCAAGCTGCTCTTCGGGTCAATTGGGTCGACGCTGGAATATCGACCTGTGGTCAAACGTCTCGCAAACATCTATCACAAGACAATCAGCAAAAGTGCTCTCTACAATGTGCTCATCCTCTTCCACCCACGCTTTGCAGAACGTCCTCGAGTCCTCAAGCGCAGAAAAAAGTCCAAAAGACTCAAACTAAAACGTGTACACTCCCCCTCCGACCCGTCAATCGACTCTGCATCTAACCATCTCTCGCTAACGCCATAACCGACTAATACACTTATTGCCGCTATTCTTCAAGGTCGAATCCTAGTGCAAACTACTTGTCGCCGACGTATTTCTGGGGGCACGCCCCCAGACCCCCAGGGTCGGCTTCGCCGAGGTTTGGGTCCAAACCCGGCTCTTTTGAACGAGGAATCCGCTTATTGCCAATATTCTTCTAGGTATAGGTCGGGTTCCAATGCAAACTGTTTGTGGTCGATGTATTCCTTGGGGGCATGCCCCCAGACCCCCTGGGTCGGCTTCGCCGAGGTTACAGCATTGCACCATTCTGCGAAGCAGAACAACGCTTTTTGCTTCTCTTTCTGGAAAAAAGAAGGGCACCATTTAATATCTCATGACTGATTCAACGGGCGCCTAGAATTAGTTAGCTTCGCGCACATTGAGGATGATGAACTACCAAACTATACACTAGCTTTGACGTGATGAAATCAGTTTTAAAAAGACCCTCACCAGCGTAAAAGTGTTGTGGCTGGCAAGGAACGCAACTCACTGATAATGCCATTGGATGTAGCTGTTCTAGGCACGAGTTCCCGGTCAGGATGATGAAGTGTTTTATATTGGTAGTAGATACTACGAAATCTGTGTTCCCGGCCTACATGGGTATGACACACCGGGTTTCCCCCTCCAGCAACCCGTGGCCCTGCGAGGCTTCATTGAACACTGCCCATAGCCTCGAGCAAAGTAATCTCTAAGATTCTGGGGACGTTCCCCCCAGAAAAACTAGTTCTGAGTTAGGCTTGTAGAGAGCACGTCCCCTGCACCCCTTGGCTCTGCGGGGCTCAGCTGAACACTACTCATAGCCACAGGCAGAGCTACCTTACGAGCATGCGCGTACCAGAAGAGGAAAAACGGAGTAATTTGTCATACCTGTAATCAACGGATGGAATATATAGTGGACCGTTTTTAAAATTGTGTAAGCTTCTAGATCCGATGCTGAAAGTTTGTTCCATGCAGTTACCGATATTACCCTAAAAGGGCAACCCGGATTCTGCCAAAAACCTTAAGGGAAAGTAGGCCATTTAAGTATAGGGTGTTCGTTTCTTGAAGAATCAGAGTCCAGACGAACTTCATACTAACCAGAATACAGGGCCTTCTCTTAAAAGAAGGAAAATAAAACAGCTGGTAGCTCGGCTGAGCTCAATTCGCACATGAACTGAATCCATTATTCCTTTTGCCTCCAAAGCAAAACAATGCTTAATTTGACACATTTTCCCACGATAATATGAAGAGCAATTCTACCAAGCATTCTGAACTTGGACCTTATTCTTTTAAAAACGGGACTAACACAGCAGACCTATGAATCCAACTAATGGACAAACTTTCAGAAAACTCTACACACTCTGTGAAGCAGAAAAACACTTTTTACTTCTTTTTCTGGCAAATTAAGAGCGCCAACAACCCAATTAGCTCCATAATATTAGAACAATTCTCGTCTTTTTGAACAAAAAGAACATTACCACGCGGGGCTGCAGTGCACAGGCTTTATTCCAGTATAACTCCGAGCTCAATACAATCAAATATATTCAACCTGCCTTCTTCTTTTCCTTGTAAAATATGAGCACCTACAAACTCAGTTTCCTTATTTCACGGTTCAAATGCTTTCTTTTGCGAAATTGGTAGTTTGAACCTATAGCCTACCCCAGAAAAACGCCTTTTTTCAATAAGGATCATAAAACCTCTTTGGCTCCTCGAGGCTTCAACGAATAGAAAAACAGAACGCTGCCCATAACCTCGAGCGAAGCGAGCCTTGGGGGCCTGGGGGCGTGCCCCCAAAAAGCCCCACGTGGGTTAGGTTTGCAGGGGACCAGCCCCCTGCACCCCCGTGGCTCTGCGAGGCTTTAACGAATAGAAACTACAGAATACTACCCATAACCTCGAGCGAAGCGAGCCCGGGGGGTCTGGGGGCGTGCCCCCAGAAAAACCACTACTGAGTTAGGATTTGCAGGGGGCCAGCCCCCTGCACCCCCGTGGCTCTGCGAGGCTTCAATAGAAAAAAAAAAAAAAAAAAAAAAAAAAAAAAAAAAAAAAAAAAAAAAAAAAAAAAAAAACACAAAACACCACCCATAACCTCGAGCTAAGCGAGCCCAGGGGGTCTGGGGGCGTGCCCCCAGAAACCAATCAGACGATAACCCCTGAGGGGGTCTGGGGGGTCCGGTCCACTCTGGGTTAGGTTTTCGCGGATTGCGCGTAGATGAGGATATGGGGATTTCCAACACTATATATAGTGGGTTGATAACTGGCTATCGATAGGGAGCCACAGGACAACAATCAATTAATGGCAACAGGCAAAGTGTAAGTAGACGTAGAACCTTGAATACTCCTTCCGCGAAGCGGAACCAGGGGGGTCTGGGGGCGTGCCCCCAGAAAACAGCACATGCGCTAACAAGAACAGGTTACCCATCCAACGGGTGTTGAACCGTAAGGGCCCGTTCTCGATTCCGGAGTACACGCCGGGGCCACAGGTCACCGAGTTCCTGGAAAAGGCGAAGGTGCTTGTGATCGGGGCCGGCGGGCTCGGGTGCGAGATTCTGAAGAACCTCGCCTTGTCCGGGTTCAAGGACATCCACGTGATCGATATGGACACGATTGACCTGTCGAACCTGAACCGGCAGTTCCTGTTCCGGGAGGCCGACATCGGCCGGCCCAAGGCCGAGGTCGCCGCGGAGTTTGTGATGCGCCGGGTCGGGGGGGTGCGGGTCACGCCGTATGTGGGCAAGATCCAGGACAAGGACGAGGACTACTACATGCAATTCACGCTCGTCGTCTGTGGGTTGGACAGCGTTGAGGCGCGGCGGTGGATCAACGCCACGCTGGTGAACATGGTGGACATGAGCAACAGCGAGTCGCTCAAGCCGTTGATTGATGGCGGAACGGAGGGGTTCAAGGGCCAGGCCCGTGTGATTCTGCCCACAATCACGTCGTGCTACGAATGCTCGCTCGATATGCTGGGAAAACAAGTCACGTATCCCATCTGCACAATTGCAAACACCCCTCGTGTGCCGGAGCACTGTGTGGAATGGGCCTCGGTTCTCGAATGGCCTAGGGTGTTTGGCGATAAGAAGCTCGATAGCGACGATCCGGAACATATTCAATGGCTCGTGGACACGGCAGAGCAACGCGCTCGCCAGTTCAACATCTCCGGAATCAACTACTCCATGGTGCAGGGCCTGGTCAAAAACATCATCCCGGCCATCGCCTCCACCAACGCCATCATCGCCGCCGCATGCTGCAATGAGGCATTCAAAATCGCCACCTCGTCGAACCAGTACCTAGACAACTACATGATGTACACCGGAAACGACTCCGTCTACACATACACCTTCGAGCACCAGAAGAAGGAGGATTGCCCCGTCTGCGGCAACCTCGCCATCCCCTTCTCCGTCCCCGCCGACTACACCCTCGAGGAGTTCCTCGAGAAGCTCGACGAGCGACCCGACACCAAAACAAAGAGCCCCTCGCTCCGCACAGGCTCCCAATCCCTCTATCTCCGCGCCCCGCCCCAGCTCGAGGAAAACACCCGTCCCAACCTCGCAAAAATGATGAAGGACCTCATCGAGAGCGGCGAGGAAGTCGTCGTCACCGACCCAGCCCTCCCCTTCTCCCTCAAACTAAAGGTCACCCTAACTTAATATATTCCTCTCTGAGTTAAACTAACTATCTGGTCACGTGATTTCTGGGGGCACGCCCCCAGACCCCCTGGGTCGGCTTCGCCGAGGTTGGGTAGCCCTGTCTTTTCTGCGAAGCAGAACTAACGCTTTTTGCTTCTTTTTCTGGAAAAAGAAGACCACTTCGTGGTAGTTTTCTGGTCCTAGCTCGTCATGTGATTTCTGGGCTCACGCCCCCAGACCCCCTGGGTCGGCTTCGCCGAGGTTTGGGTAGCCCAGTCTCTTCTTCGAAGAGGAAGCTAGCGCTTTTTGCTTCTTTTTCTGGAAAAAGAAGAGCATTTCTCGGTAGTTTTCTAGTTGGCGACTCTATCTTGTCACGTGATTTCTGGGGCACGCCCCCAGACCCCCTGGGTCGGCTTCGCCGAGGTTGGGTAGCCCTGTCTTTTCTGCGAAGCAGAACTAACGCTTTTTGCTGCTTTTTCTGGAAAAAGAAGAGCACTTCGTGGTAGTTTTTGTGGTCCTAGCTCTTCACTTGAATTCTGGGGGTACGCCCCCAGACCCCCTGAGACGGCTTCGCCGAGGTTTGGGTAGCCCAGTCTCTTCTGCGAAGAGAGAACTAACGCTTTTTGCTTCTTTTTCTGGAAAAGAGGAGGTTACTGAATAAGGTGGGGCACATGGCCTCGGATCTTCCAAGATCCGCTTCGGCGAGGTTTGGTTAGGTATTGTCTTCTGTGCCGCTTTTTCTTCTTTTCTGGAGGCAAGGAATGAGCTAGCTATCCAATAGTACGGAATTGACATGTGGAAAGTTTTGTTTTCTGAAAGTTTGTGGCGCACCAGTGGCTGGGTGTGGCAATCGTTTTGGTGATGTTCCACAGCGTAATTTGCAGCGACTTAAAAGTGCTAGACAATGCATTTTCTAACCTGAAAGATATATGTCCAATGAGAACCTCAATTTGATTTCTCTGAAACTGTAAGACCTGTGTTGCTACGCGAGACGTATTCTTCATCCAGGGACCTGTTTAGCACAATGCTTTTGGTGATATTGCTTAGAGTTCGGGTCTCCTGGGCTGGCAGAGTTACTGGTAAAATTAACATCCACACAACTGGATATCCTTTTTTGGCTTCTTAGGCAAACAAAGTGTTGGTACGCAAAACGGTAGCAGTCTACCACAATACAGAATGGTGGTTTTTGCTTCTCGAAACTTCTGCGGAACAACGCTTTTTACTTCCTTTTATTCATAGGATTGCTAACCCAGTAGTCAGTTTTCTGAGGCTCGCCCCCAGACTCCCTGGGCTCGCTTCGCTCGAAGCTTGGGGACAGTGTTATTCTTGCTATTCGATGAAGCCTCGCAGAGCCACGGGGGTGCAGGGGGCCGGCCCCCTGCAATCCAAACCCAGTATTGGTTTTCTGGAGGCACGCCCCCAGACCCCCAGGACTCGCTTCGCTCGAAGCTTGGGGGCAGTGTTATTCTTTCTGATTAAATGTCAAATGTGTTATTCGTACTATTCGATGAAGCCTCGCAGAGCCACGGGGGTGCAGGGGGCTAGCCCCCTGCAAACCTGACCCAGTAGTAATTTCCTAGGGGACTCCTCCTCGTGGCTCTGAGAGTCTTAAACGAATAGAACGAAAAGATCATGTACTTGATAATTATACCCGCCGGTACAATGCAAGAAACATAGCACTGTTATTTCTTATCGTAATAAACATTATTAAAATTACACGAGCCAGTAAAAGTAAAGGCAGTAGAGATCGTACAGAACCCAACCCTCGGCGAAGCCGACCCTGGGGGTTTGGGGGCGTGCCCCCAAAAGACAACACTGAACGATTAAGCAGAGGCGGTATTTATGATTTTTTGGCCGCTGATGATACCGGATGTTGCAATGATAAGGTTTGTGTTGAGGTTAGGCTTCGATGCAATGTAACGTAGTGCGGCGATCTCAGCGTAGGTTATTCCGCCTAGATAAAAGACTATTGTTGTGCTTTTATCAGCTGAGGGTGCATTCCGTGTTAGAATGTTGCGTAGTTTGCCTTCTCGGACGTGAGAGTCGCTTCGTTGGATCTCGTCGACAGTTGCTCCAGGGATCAGTTTCAGGGTGTCTTCTGCCCCCTTCCATCCGCCTGAGCCTACATACGAAGAGCCGTAGGCCACCGATTGGCCAGAGGACTGGTATCGTCTGGACTTGAGGACTGATGTTTTGTCCACCACATATTGTACCAGACGGACGCTCAGAGGCGCGTAGCCGGAATATGCAAAGGCAATGTCGGTCGGTTCGACGTTTTCCTGTTGTTCAGTGATGAGACTGAGCTGTTTACGCAACGATGGGTAATTGTTCGTAATGTGGGGTGATCGGGGATACACGAGCCCGAGCTTTTCAAGTCTGTTGAAGGTAATGATGTGTTGATAACCATACGTTTGCAGAATCTCACGTTTGACAAACTGCAGTTCTTTCTGCTTGATTCCGCCATTGCAGAGACATTCAATGGCCAACAATCGCAGAACCATCGTCAACGAGGACGCCCGACCAATGAGATCTTCAATCATGGAATGGATGGTGGAGAGGTCCATAGTATCGGCCAACAGGTTTTGCTGAATTTCCAGCCACACGTTAAATTCCTCTCCTTGGACTTTTCCCATCAGATCCTCTGCCAGACTGGTATGGAATCGGAGGCTGTGATGGATAGTTTGTAGCCCACCCAATCGACCAACAAAGTCCTTGATCTGCGACACAGTCTTGGCCTCGTGGCGTTGTTGATAATCTGTCTGCAATTGGCGAGCCACCTTGTTCAACGTTTGTCCAACAAGCGAGAAATTAGTGTCTCGTATAAGACCAAACAGATCCTCTTTCTCGTTTGTGCCCAGTGCTGTCTTTTTCATCTCACTTCCAAGTGCGGAAGTGCTATTGCCATTGCTACTGCCAGACTTTTTCGGTGGATCGACCAAACTGGCAGGTAATTCCACTTGTCCAGAGTCGGAAATGGTATAGAACTCGTCCACAAGCCCCTGGTAGGTCAATTGCGTCAACAAAGGGGTCAACATGTCGGTTTGTCGATCTATAATCACCAGTTGGTCTATAGTGTTCCCCACAAACACATTCGAGTATTTGTACTCAAAAGTCGTCTGTGGATCATTGCCCTTGGATGAAGTGGAAGAAGCCCTTTCCGCCAAATCAGTCCTCTGTTCATCTCTCTTCCGCAACAGAATCTCCGCCAACTTTGCCGCCTCCTCGCCCTTCCCCGTGATCCTATTTATAAGACCATATTCATTTTGCAGCTTTTGAATCGCATCCGCAGACAGATGTATAGTCGTGGTCAGCTCGTCCAAATACGTATCACCGAACCCACCATTCGGAACATTCAGAGACAGCACATCTTTCTCCAACGGCAACAAATACACCGGCCACGTATGAATCACTACATCACCCAACACTTCATTTTCCTCCATGGCCTGTGGAAAACACAACGACTTCTCTGGTGCCAAAAGCAAATGAACATCCAATCCCCGACCTACCAACGTCTTTGCATTTTCCGCCACCATAGGTGCACACCGAAAATCCGTCGATGACACGTAAACAACACAATTACACCCATCACTGTCAACCACAGAATCTAGATTCGGTGTCTGTAACCAATATATCCGCTCCACCCCATGGTCCTTCAACAACGAAAAACTCGCCACTACCGATATCGTTGTCGCCAACGCCCGGTCAAGTATAACAACCTTCTTCCCGCCAATCTATCTATATTAGCACATAATACTTCCATATCTGCGTTGTATCTTTTGGACCGGCATTAAATTCAACTAATAGAGCCACGGTGTCTGCGGTAGTCCCCTCAGAAAACAGTTCTAGGTTAGGATTGCAGGGGGCCAGCCCCCTGCACCCCCGTGGCTCTGCGAGGCTTCAACGAATAGAAAGAGCAATAGCCTCGAGCGAAGCAAGCACAGGGGGTCTGGGGGCGTGCCCCCAGAAAACACACAACCGGGTTAGGTTTGCAGGGGGCAGCCCCCTGCACCCCCGTGGATCTGCGACGCTTCTACGAGTAGAAAGAACAAACCATTACCCATAACTTCGAGCGAAGCGAGCCCAGGGGGTCTTGGGCGTGCCTCCAGAATTTCCAGCCCAGACCCCGTGGATTCGCTAGACGGATAACTCAATCCATTCAATAAACCTCTTTCCAGACCTCCTGAACCCGCTTCGCAGATAGTCGGGCGAACTAATCCGATTTAAGAACCTATCATAGACCCAAGCAACAGATTTCTTTTCTGGGGCCAGCCAGGGACCTCATAGATCCTTTTCACGAACAGACGGATAAAAAAGCGCCTGGTCTTGGATCAGACCCAGGCCCTTTGTATACCGTTATCCAACTTTAACCGAGGTCAGTGGTTCGATGAAAGTAGAGACATAATAGACATCGTCTTAAATCCGAGGTGAGCATGCTTTTGGTTCGTTTTAGAGGAAACACGCATATGCATTTGAAGGACATCACATATTGTAATCCTTGTCCATTGCACCCAAACAAACAAAAATTGAAAATTATCGGTACGCAATTCCATGGTAACCTCGCAGAAATATTTTCTCAGGTATCTTTTAGACAAACCGCATACCTCAGCAGGACCTCATATACAGCAATTCCTGTCCAAATCGCTGAAACAAAAGATGACTGGATGATACCTGACGCACACCATTTCCTTGATATCCTCGCAGAGCTACTTCTGGTTCCTTTAAAAAGAACAAAATGGTCGCATGGATGATCGCTCACAAAGCAATTGAAATGGCTCATCAGTAAATAAACACCATTGAACAACAGTTTTCACCGGGGCCATTGTTCTCATTCCTCTTCCATAACACTAGCTTGTCTTATAACACCATATTGAATCTCAGCAGAAAGAAACCTTGCGGCTCATCTTTTTTAATCCCTTTCCTAAAAAGAATACATTGGACCATCGCATATAGCTCATCATTCCACCTTGAGTCGATAACAAGTCTAATTGGATACCATATAAGCCTTGGAGCTATCCACAGCCCATTATTGTCACTATGACAAGATGCATTGAATACCTGTACTCCCACAAATAACCCACCACCACAATACAACGCAGAATAGGACAGCTCTCAAATACTCACCGAGTCAATAACCCCTAACAGGTCCGACAATGCCTGCTCTTTCAACTTATCCGTATCTATCCTCATCCCCTCTCTATCTGGACCCAACCACGATCATCATCACCTTGAACCCCCAATTAATCCCATCAAACCCTAACCCTATTTCTACATTTAGAACTTAC